>CM032798.1:18991120-19006120 GCA_019155185.1 Beaufortia kweichowensis
GATATTACAAGAATATTAAAAAACATGGAATCTGCAACGGGAGACAAATTCAAATTCATGAAGAAGAAGGAGAAACAAGCAAAGCATATCTGACTGTAAATATCTATCACAATGGAACCATAATGTTTCAAGGGAATGAAGCATGTCTCACATCTGTCCAGGCAGATTTCATCAGTCTGAAGACTCTGGCAGAGAGTGAGAAACAGGTCAAGAAAGCAGACGGTCATGGGGCGGAGCTACAGGAGGAGGAGGAGGAGGAGCTTATCCTGGACTGTGACACACAGCTGGAGGAGTCTGTCACTCAGATACGACACAGTCTATCCCTACAGGAAGTTGAACTGGTGGAACTCAGAGAACTGGTGCTCTCGCACACAACACCCAATGACAGTATACAACGATTAGAAAGCCAGATTCATCAGCTCAAAACAGAATTTAAAGATAGTGTTGAAGAGCTGAGAGGAGAAATTAAAAAACTGCAAAAGGATAAAGAGAGTCTGAACAGAGAGCTAAAGAGTGTCAGAGAGGAGCTGACCCTCAGAGATAGAGAAATACAAAGCCTGAAAAAACAGACAGAATCCAGCTCAAATAGCACAGAGTCACCAGCACATCCACTTCTGACACCTCCTGAGACTAACACACCAACAACACAGACCGACACCCTGAACAACCTCAGGATAAAGAAAACTTTACATCTAGATGTGCAGAAATTGTCATTTTAATGGATTCAAATGGCAGGTTTGTCAATGAAAACAGCTCTTTTCCCAACCACAAAACAATAAAACTTTGGTGTCCAAACACAGAAAGTGCCCTTCAGCAACTGGACAAAGAAAAACTAGGTAATCCCAGCCACATCATTGTACATGTGGGGACAAATGACATGAGGTCACAACAAGAACGAAGTGGCACAGTCAATTACGCATGTGGCAATTAAAAGCAACGCAGACATTCCCAACATCAAAATAGTCATCTCAACCATACTACCCAGAACTGATTTCCACCTGCGCGACAATACAGAGAATCAACACAGACATCTCAGCGGATGTGCGGGAATGCCAAACGCTCACCTGGTACATCATTCTACATTGAACATTCACAATCTTCACGACCATATCCACCTCCATAAAGACAAGCGTGAATGTGTTTGCTAAAAATCTTAAAGGCGTTGCACTTGGCAGAACCCCCTGACAGTCCCTCAAAGAGAAACAAAGAATCTGGCAAGCCCCAGCTAAAGAGACGCTTCCTCGAACATCATCATCACTGCCACACAGCCCTCTCCCCAAATCCAGAAGAACGCTATACTACAGTACCTTGGAGAATTCGTCAACAACACCCTATTTCTCAAAACCTTAACCTGGTTTCCTTTACCCACCACATCATGAACATCAACAACCACACTTTCCACCTTTCCACCTGCATCCTACAGATAAACACCCTGTACCCCATCACCGACAGCAACGCCAATACCTCATGCCACCAAACCAGCAGGGAAAAACAGCCACCACTAAGAAAAACCCCAGAGGATGGAGCAGACGTCCGCTGCACAACCAAACCCACACAGATCAGAACAGCCGAGCGTGCCTAACCTCGCCCGCAGCTCTGAAAGGCCCAAATGACCTCCAAAGCACCAATCTAAGAGAAATTAAAGACATGCTTAACCTAATCTGCACACGGCTGATGGACAAGTAGTGAGTAAATGATAATTAACTAATCTGCACTATAATATATCAATATACTGAAATTATAACAATATGTTAATGTACATGTATGTTTAGACAATGTGCATAATGTAATATACAACTGGTTTTAAAGTCGGGTAGGTTTTTGTTAAAGAGTTGAAGAATGTTAAGATTGTTTGTTAAACACATGAAACCACTAACAATTACACTGTGGAACATCCAGGGAATACACTCATCCAGTTTTGGATGTAAAAACTAAATCCATGGATTTTTAAGAAAAGCTCTGACACAGACATAATAATATTACAAGAAACATGGGCAGAACTGATGATGTCACTCTTTGTCCCCGGTTATCGTGAAATATTAATACCATCTCAAAAACATGAAAACATTACATGTGGGAGAGATTCAGGTGGCACAATCATTTTGGCACAAGTTTGAAATTGATAAATACATTCATCTAATCAAAAGAAGAATCTCATGTCTGGCTCAGAATTGATAATCAACTCAGTCAAACTACAAAGACATATTCCTCCTATGTGCTCTTTATATTCCTCCCTCTGAATCTCCTTACTATAATGAGAACATCTTTGAAACTCTCCACAGTCAAATAAAACCATTTCCAGGCCTTAGGAAGTGTGTTGCTATGTGGGGATCTCAATGCAAGAACAGGATCCCTATGCGATTACACCACTGACAATGGTAATAATTATATATTTGGACAGAGCTTTCAACAAAACAGTGTACATTTGTCAAGAAATAACTTTGATACACAAGTCAACAAAATGGAAAACTTTTTAACAGAGCTCTGCCGAAGTCTCGGCATATACATCATTAATGGCAGGGTGAGAGGAGATTCTCTAGGAAGATACACATATAGTTCATTTCCACGGTTGCTCAACAGTTGACTACATGATCACAGATTTAGATCTGTTCTCTTTCACAGCATTCATAGTCAAACCACTAACACCACTCTCAGATCACAGCCAAATTACTCTTTATCTAAAAAGGAAAGAAAACACACATATACATCTACAACCCAGTAAGTTGTATAACATTAGAAAGAATTACAGATGGTCTCGAAACAGCACAGAAAAGTACCTAACTGCAAATGAACACCCACAAGTGCATTTACTCTTAGATAACTTTAAAGAAAAAACATATTCTCCTAACGCTGATGGGGTAAATTTGGCAGTAAAAAACATAAATTACATATTTGATTGTTTAGCAACAATAGCCAACCTTAAAATCGCTAAAAGTAAAATCATGAGCAAAAACAAGAAGACTGGTTTGATTAGGACTGTAAAAAGAATACTGAAAAAATTTAAGACACCTTGCAAATCAAAAGCATAGACAACCAGACAGTGCAGATTTCACGTCTCCATTATTGTAAGGAACTTAAGAAATACAAAAATACACTTAGAAATAAGAAAGAACATTACATCCAAAATCAGCTTAAAACAATTGAAGAATCTATCCAATCAAACAGTTTCTGGAACAACTGGAATCGGCTGAATAAAAAGAAACATGAAGAAATAACTATACAAAATGGAGACACCTGAAAAATCACTTTGAGCAACTTTATAGCAAAATAATCATGAATACAGACCAAACGGAGATATATGAAAAATTAAACCATATGGAATACATAATTGGTAAATACCAAAATCCAGCTAGACTACCCAATCAGGAAAAGAGCTAATGGATAAAATACAGAACCTGACAACAAAAAGGCAAGTGGACTAGATGGCATCCTAAATGAAATGCTTAGAAATATAAATCACAAACTCAAACTGGCCATACTGAAAGTGTTTAACTTGATTTTAAGTGTTGGATATTTCCTGACATATGGAATAAAGGACTCATAACACCCATATTCAAGAGTGGTGACAAATCAGACCCAAATAATTACAGAGGCATCTGTGTGAGTAGTAATTTGGGGAAATTGTTTTAATAGTATCATCAATACAAGACTCATCCATTTCCTTACAGAACACAATGTCCTAAGCAAAAGTCAGATTGGTTTTCTACCAAATTATAGAACATCAGACCATATCTTCACCCTACATACCCTGATAAATAAATATGTTAACCAAGAAAAACAAAAATATATGCTTGCTTTGTAGACTTTCAAAAGGCCTTTGACTCAATTTGGCATGAAGGCCTTCTATCTAAACTTCTAGAATCAGGCATTGGGGGTAAGGTATACAACATTATAAAAACAATGTATTTAAATAATGAATGTGCGATCAAAATTGGAAATAAACAAACAGAATTCTTTACTCAAGGAAGGGGGGTTAGACAGGGATGCCCATTATCACCGACCCTCTTCAATATTTACATTAATGAATTGGCAAAACTCCTAGAACAAATCTCAGCACCTAGTCTCACACTACATGATTCCAACATTAGGTTCCTGCTGTTTGCCGATGACCTAGTCCTGTTATCTCCAACTCAAGAGGGTTTACAGCAAAGCCTAGACACTTTGAATAAGTTCTGTCAGACCTGGGCACTGAATATTAACACTAACAAAACTAAAATATTAACATTCCAGAAAAGACCCAGAAGTCAGGGAAAGACACATAATTTCACCATTGGTGTCACCAAAATTGATCACGTTACAAACTACACATACCTTGGCCTAAAGATAAGTGCAACTGGAAACCTAAAGTTGGCCATGAATGAATTGAGAGAAAGCAAGAAGGGCCTTTTACAACATCAAAAAATCTATACAAATTGAAATGCCTATTAGAATCTGGCTTAAAATATTCCAATCAGTCATCGAACCTATCGCCCTGTATGGCAGTGAAGTGTGGGGTCCTCTCTTAAACCATGAATTTGACAAATGGGACAAAACCCGATTGAAGCCTTACATGCTGAGTTCTGTAAGAGTATTCTCAGAGTACAGAGAAACACACCAAACAACTCATGTAGGGCAGAACTGGGTCAATATCCTCTACTGATGCACATTCAAAAACGAACCATCAAATTTTGGAAACATCTAAAATAAGTGACCCCAACTCTTATCATTTTAAAGCCCTTAAACACCATGAACTGAACTTTGAAAAAGTCCACTGATTCAGATGATCCTACAGCTACAAAATCAAACTAACACAACTAACAACATTCACATCAAAACAGCGACATACTCATCCAAAAAAATTCAACCCAACCAAATAATAAAAGTGCAAAAGAAAAATACCTGACTTACTGGACTGAATCAACAGGAAAACAAAGTAAACTTTGAATGTTATTTGACCCTTAATAGAAATTATACAACAGCAGAATATCTCAGTACAGTGAAAGACTGTAAATTAAGAAGAACAATGACCAAATACAGACTAAGCAATCATACTCTGATTATAGAAAGGTAGACATAGACAAAACTGGCTACCCAAAGAAAGCCATCTGCCCATACTGTAACCGAGGAGATATAGAGACAGAACAACACTTCCTCATCAGCTGCACAAATTATGAGGAAATTAGAAAGAAATTCTATCCAAAATTTGAAATTATTTGCCCTCACTTCAGGAGTTTAAACAATAATACACAACTTCAATATTTATTGGGAGAAAAACAGGATTGTATTTTACTAGCAGCACAATACCTTGATGCCTGCCACAAAAAAAGAGAGGAGTCGACCACTCAGTAATGCGCTAACAAATATCCTCACACACAACACACTTACACAACACACTCACACTAAACTGAAAAAATAAAATAATGTTTATAGAAGTTTATTGTTAATGTTTATATTAAATATTGTTTTCTTTTATGTTTATTTGATCACTTGTTTTCATCTGTTATATACTCACTGTAAACATTAGAAATGCTTTGACAATACATTGTAACAATTGTCATGTCAATAAAGCACATTTGAATTGAAATTGAATTGAATTGACAGACAGACAGACAGGGAGAGAGAGAGAGAGACAGAGAGAGAGAGAGAGAGAGACAGAGAGGAGAGAGAGAGAGAGACAGAGAGAGAGAGAGAGACAGAGACAGAGACAGAGAGAGAGAGACAGACAGAGAGAGAGAGAGAGAGAGAGAGAGAGAGAGAGAGAGAGAGAGAGAGAGAGAGAGAGAGAGAGAGAGAGAGAGAGAGAGAGAGAGAGAGAGAGAGAGACAGACAGGGAGAGAGACAGAGAGAGAGAGAGAGAGACAGAGAGAGAGAGAGACAGAGAGTCAGAGAGAGGGAGAGAAAGTCCTCTCCTCAAGAAAGTCAAGTGGGGTTGACGTCTGAACAGTCTCTCCTCTTCTGTCTTCAGGACGGTTCCCTTTCTGACGCTTTGAAAAGCCAATCTCAGACTAACCCTGGAGAAGCATCACAAATCCTCAGGACAGAAACACACAAACGTATCTTACGATCTCTGAGAGGCGGCTAATCCAAAACACTTTAATAACTGCTATCGATAAGGACGTCCATTTAATGCGTTTGCAAAAGACTGTTAATATCTTCACATGCTTAATGTCCTCGGCTTGCCCAAGTTTGACATCATTACACCCCCGGCTTCTGCAATCAGCTTTCTGTTAATAATTATGCGTAGCGCTTTTGTTTAATTATTACATTATGAGTTTCATTCTGCAGCATCTATTAAAGCCAGTGCGTGTGTGGTGGCTAATTATGAAATTGCATTGCTTAAAACACACCGATGGCCATCACAACTACCATTCATTACCTTTGCAATTAATTGCATTTTTTATTGTTATTATTGTTTAATCGGCTCTATAAAACAAAAGCCAATAAAGAAGAATCTATGATCCATTATAGTCGACGGATGAGGGAGAGAGAGAAACTATGTAATTACAGCCCTTCAAAGCACAACAGCACTATTTTAATCAAGCATATAGAGCCCTAACACACACACACACACACCTTCACAGGTAGAGAAATATAATTGAGGATGAGGGGCTGAAAATTAAAATTAAAGCTTAACATTAGACACGCATAACCTTGAGACACGATTTGAAGTGGAGAGAGAGAAATGCTACAACCTCGCATAAAGAACGCTAATACAAAATGAGTGGGCTGGAATAATGAGCTTTTTCTGTATTAAATCCTTTTTTTTGATACCGTAATCCATTTCGCCAGAGCCTTCGGTCGGGAAGCGTTAATCACTTCATTTTCCCGCTCAAATGGCTCGGCCCACTCGCAGGACCTTGACTAAATATGCAACGGAGGGATGGAAAGATGCAAATGTGGGCCAAAATGAGGAAAATATGAGGTAGAGAGAGAAGGTTAGCCAGAGATATAATGATGACGGGTGTTCATTGGAAGGAGCTCGAGCCTCTCGAACCTCACGGAGACAAATACGAGCATGTGAAGCTAATGACTGTTAATGCGGCGACGCCGGCCATAATTTCATAGTCCTCGCTCTTAATAAGCCTAGATGTAATGAATTGGTATTTAGAGGAGAAACTGTTTCCATATATCCGTTTAATGCCATTACTGGGCAAATTAACCTCGCAGGGGATTCATTAAGCTCTGTTCCGATTGGCTGGTCATGCGGCTGGAACAGGAAACGTATTAAGGATGGACAACCTTTAAAATACGAAAGTTTTAATGTTGGATAAATAAGCACTGCTCTTAATCGAAAGTTGTATTGTAAAGTGTGTGAAGATATAAGATAAGAGTAAAAACTAATAATAACTTCACTTCAACCTTTCCATCAGATCAGATTGACTTGAAATGTTTGTGAAGATCAAGTAGTTGAATGATTCCACTGTGGATCATAAATGAGAGGATGATTGACAGGTGTCTTTTTGACTGATGGGTTACAAAAGACAAGAACAGATGGAACAAAGAGATAAAAAAAGAAAACATGTCTTGTCATCAATCTCAGCGTGAGAATAACTCACAGATTGATTCAGTGCGTCTCTCACCTCGCTTGTTTTTCTCTCCACAGTTTTTCTGTGTCTTTCTGACTGATGTCAGTGAAGTGTGTGTTTCACTAACTGTGGAAAATCTGCCTTTTATATTTTAATATTACTAATAAATACTTTAAGACAAAAAAAGCCATGCAATTAAAAGAAAAAATGGAACCGCAGAATACCAAAATACACATATATAATATATATATGTATTCTGCAGTTCCAGTTCTTTTGATTGCATGTCTTTCATATATATATATACACTTCTTACTTTTATTGTATTGGAATAAGTTGGAAGTAGTTTTAGATGGAATTTAAAATGTCATGCTGCAGGACATGTGACTTTTACAAAACTACTCCATGTCAGCAATTCATCACAATCTATTTCAAGAATTCTCATTAACATCATAAATGACGATTTAGTATTGGCAGTTTAGTCAAAAGAATAAGACGTGGGATCATTTGAAAATCCTTGAGTCACTAAAAGAGACAAGACACAATTTAGGGACAAATGATTTTATTCACTTTACTAAAAGATGAAAATGAAGGTTGAAATGGAGCTTTAATTAAGCTTTTAATAATGAAAAAATGAACTCTTTTTCAACCCAAATTTTCCT
This sequence comes from Beaufortia kweichowensis, assembly GCA_019155185.1. Classification (NCBI taxonomy): domain Eukaryota; kingdom Metazoa; phylum Chordata; class Actinopteri; order Cypriniformes; family Gastromyzontidae; genus Beaufortia; species Beaufortia kweichowensis. The sequence continues at coordinate 18,999,285 of CM032798.1, forward strand.
TAAATATACATTATAAAGAGGTTTTTATTTGTATGTCATTATTCTTCTGTTGTTTTTTAGCAAGTCAGTTAATAGGATTAAACTATTTTTCTTGCATTAAAAGCAAGAATGTATTTTTCTTTAACTCTGGGTGGCAAATTGAAGTGCAGTGGTTGTGTGTTGTGAATAAAGTGAGGCAAATCTATTAATCCTTAATTATTTATATCTTTTCAATTTTTTCCTGTGGTTTTGCTTCCTACAGTTCAGACCCAACCGATAATGGCATCAGTTTAATGATCACAACAGCCTTCATTATTCAGACTTATTAGATTAAAAATATACTATTTAAATGGTATTTAATAGCTATTTGTATTTATTATATTAAATTATTAAATCAACTATTCATATTATTTTTATATTGAATAGTATGCTGTATTTCAAGATGTCATCAGTAATCTCTTTTGTGCCATTTATCTTTAGCTGATTTAGCAGCATGCAAAAAAACGGTTTTGGTTACCGATTGAATTGTAAAACTGTAAGTAACTTCATAATCAAAGTCTTCATTATCTTTTCTGTGTGTACACCTTGTAAAACCAGTAGTAAATGCTGACTGCACCCATGAGGGTCTGTAAAGTAAAGCCTAAGTTACATTGGATAGATATATTAGATGTAAATGTGCTGCCATCTGCTGTTGACATGAGCACTACACAATATGATAAACATCTTAAAGGAATAGTTCACACCAAATGAAAACGTATAGACTCTTGTGTCATTTTAAACCTGTGTGACTTTCTTTCTTCTGCAGAACACAAAAGAAGATGTTTTGAAGAATGTCTTCTATTGTATGAACACAAAACCACTGAGACATTTCTCATAAGGTCTTCTTCTGTGTTAAAGAGTCACATACAGATTTATAAGCCACATGAAGGTGAATAAATGATCACTTTAATGTAAATGGAAATCAGCTTGCTATTGGAATTTCACAATGACTTACTGTAATCTGACATCTGTTGTTTTTAAACAACTTTATTATACAGACACATTATTGTAACACATGTGATAATAACAAATGTGGATCAAAGTCCCCTACACCCTGACCTGGTTTCCATTTGCACACCTTACAGTATGTACTTATGTAATGTACAGTATATAGAATCCTGTCTGATGTCACGGCTGACGTCATTTCTCTTTAACTGTATTACATGTATCTGTATTCTACATTCTAGTGTCACTGTTAGACAGCTGATAGCCATCGGTTCCAAAGTTTCCGTTAGGTTTGATGTCAGACCGTGTTTCGCTGATCAAAACAATACTTACTTGGTAAAGTGTGCGTCTAAGGCTCTGTGTTTAATTCATAATGTTTAGTCAGAAGAAATCTTAGAAGCTGTGTACGGTTTCTTTAGATCACACTGTAAATATTAATGTAACCTGTCTGTCTGTCTGTTTGTCTGAAAGTAAAGGTTCATGCAAAGGAAAGTAACGCTGTGAAAACTACTTGAAATGCAAAGGCTTGCAAAGTCCTTCAAGCAGGAACACACATCATCACTCAGATGAATCCTCATTTCAATAGAAAAGAGAATAACATTTCTTCAAGAGGAGGTCAGTGCAAACACACAGTCTATAACACACTTTGTAGGATTTCTGTGAATTATAATAGACAAACCAGAAGCAATAATACCCAACAAATGAAGAAGAAATGACTCTTTAAAGGTAAATAGGTATTTGATTTTAATTTTCATGTGTTTATTTATGAGGAATATGAATGTGACAATTCTGAAAACAGCACTTTATCTGAATATGAAAAATCATGATTTAAACATAAAAGAAATGCTTTAAAATCTCCCAAGAGGGATCTCACATGAGGATTTAAACCAGCAAATATTGACATCTGAACTATCAATATGATGAAACCCTTTCAAGAAAAACGTTGTATTTTATGATAAGATTAACGTTTACATTGAATTGCCCAGTAGCAGAAACTTTTACATTTGATTCCCTCAATCCTGAAAGTTTGTTTACGTCATTGCCTTAAACCCATTATCTCATTGTCACCACTAGATGCCAGTACAGATGTATTCTCTCTTTATTTTTCTCTTCATATTTCCGTGACATCAGAGGTCACAGAGACACATTAATGATTTCTTGATGAAGCAGGAAAGCAGTCAGCGTTACAGCAGTGGAAACTGCTGACATGATGTCTCAGTGTTACAGAAAACATTGTGCACTTCTGTTTGTTTGTTTGTTTGTTTTATGATTTCTACTGTGCACTTTAAATGTGAAATATAATCATGTTTAAACAGAAAAGTCTATGGTTGTATAAATTTACACTCTTTAAAATGAAGGTGCTTCATGATGCCACAGAAGAATCATGTTTGGCTAAATGGCTCCATATTCTTTATACATAAAGTTTCTTTGTAGTAGAAGAAGTATATGTATGTTGATGCATGTTATTTTGTATTATAACATTTAATAATATAATATTTATAATTATTTATTAATATATTATATAAGACATGTTGATGTTTCAAATTTGTGTCTGTACACTTTCATTGTAACTGTTGTAAATCTGTGTTAAAATGTTTTTAATGTGTTTTTAATACCACATGTGCTTTTTTAAGTACACTTGTTTTTCACAGGAATCATGTGAACTCTTCCTCTCATTCTGTCAAAGTTCTCTCATATGTTACTCGTTCTAGATTCTCATTCTCACAGGAAGAGTTTCAGCACCACGGACAGCCGCATAATCCCACACGACACACATACTGAACCATATTCAGCATTATTGCCTGTTGTGTTTTGAAAGGCTGTGAGTTTTGTTGGTACAAAAGATCGCTGTGTTTCCTCTACATGCAGTGTCAACTATTAATAAACTTTATTTGCTTTTTAAATAAATGTGACGTGATGTACTGTAGTTAAGTTTGACACCGTATAGCTCGAGATAAGACTGTAATGGACCTGTCCAATTCGGACCCGACCGCTCCTGTCTTCGCTGTCATGGATATCCTGAGGGTGGAAAACGGAAACCCCACGTGCTTTGCCGTTTGACGTGTTTCTCGGAGAGCGATCCGCGTGCATCGTTCCCTCCTCCAGCGCGCGACGGATTCCGTTTCCTCGCGTCGCGCGCAGTGCGCGAGGGCCCCGCGCAGACACACACACACACGTCACTGCTTGCTTTTCTTTCGGTTGGGTTGAGATGCCGCTCGGACCCGCAAGCTCACAGCGCGTTTCGTCTTCCTGACTTCCGTTTCGAGCGACGATCACCGAAGACGAACACGGGAATGCGTCGCGGGCAGCGCGAGTCTAACGTTAACGGGAGCGGTGGACATCGGGAGAAGATCCCGCCGGAATGACCCCGCGTCTCCTCGCGCTGCGCTCGTGAAGCTCGTCAAACGGATTCACAGGGACGCGCGATCTCGACCAGGCGTCAATCATGCCGGTGCGGCGCGGACACGTCGCGCCGCAGAACACATTTCTGGGGATTATCATTCGCAAATTCGAGGGTCAAAGTGAGTTTCATTTTTCACATTATTCATGCGTTTCTCATTGCAATAATAAGTGATGCGACGGTAGCAGCTGAAAGGTCGTGGGTTCGAACCTCAAACATACTGTTCAAATGTACAGTAGAGCTTGAATACACTGTCAATCACTTTGGATACAAGCGTACCATGTTTTTTGGTCGATTGGTTACAGTTTGTGTTACCATAACTACAAATACCATGGTTAAACGATGGTTACCGTGGTTAATTGGTGGTTACCATGGTTTACTAAAGTAACCATTGTTTTTTTGTTTTGTTTTTTGTTAATTTTATAATCATCAGCCAAATGCAAAAAATATATTTGTGTTTAACTGTTAATAACTTGTGATAATCATGCCTGTGCAACTTAAATATGAAGGTTCTTCAAGGGTTCTTCACAGTGATGCCATGAAAGAAGAACTTTTGGTTTCCCAAAGAACCTTTCGGTCAAAGATTCTTAAAAGCACTATTTATTTTTTTTACTTTTTGTAGTCTAAAGAACATTTTTCTTCTATAAGTAAGCTTTTGTTAAACAGAAATGATCTTTGGATGTTGAAGGTTCTTCTATAGCATTGTGAAGCACCTTTAATTTTAAGAGTGAATGTCCTAATAGATAGTTTCATTTATAACCTCTTGTTGTTTGTTATTGATGGATGCATTGATTTGTTAAGTGGTTAACAGCCCAATAGATTTTGGATTGTGTTAAGACTTTGTCCATAAGCTGTTAAAGAGAAACTGTCAATTGATGTTGTCATGTGTCGGCTAATAGCATGTCAGGATGTATTTAGTGTGTTTAGGTGTTAATGTGTTTATTCACACGACCTCAGGCTCTCTACTGACTGTCCACTGCCATGATCTAATTCTGCTGTATATACAAGTCACCAAACTGCATAATGCACGTAAATGCAAGTGCAATTTCTAAAGCAATGAGGACATACAGCACAGCAAACTATATTTACATCTTTTGCATTTGGCAGATGCTTTTTATCCAAAGTGACTTACAATATATATATATACTATTTCTGTCAGTACGTGTGTTCTCTGAGGATTAAACCCGTGACCTTTCAACACGATCTCCCGGGAATTCGTGTGTATTTTACGAGGTGGCTAATTTGTACAATAAAATGTACCTTTAATGCAAAAATAAGTTGCTCTAGATAAAATCTGCAAATGCATGCCTTTGTAAAATGTACTCTGTTTTCCACAGACAAGAAATTCCTCATAGCTAACGCACGTGTCCAGAACTGTGCCATCATCTACTGTAATGATGCCTTCTGCGAGATGACGGGCTTTTCCCGGCCGGACATCATGCAGAAGCCGTGCACCTGCGACTTCTTGTACGGACAGCTGACCAAACGGCACGCCATCGCACAGGTCGCGCAGGCTCTGCTCGGCTCGGAGGAACGCAAAGTGGAGATCACTTATTACCGCAAGGACGGTGAGTACATGTCAACTGTTTATAGTCATTCAGAGCTCAATAATGTGTTTTAAACTGTATGATCTATAGCTTTAGATGCAGGAGTGTGTGATGAAGAGGTGATTAAATGCTCAGATCTACTGTTTGCTTTGCATCATTTGAAACCTCAGAAAACCAACAAGAAATATTTCATAAGCAATGCAGAAAATCATTATCTTCCAATGAGATCACAAACTTTAGATAATATTGCATAATACTTCATGCCTTTAATGAAGCTACACAACCCCACGAACTTCAGACAGGATTCAGTGATTCATACACGTGTGTTAAATCATCTGCTAAATGGATTAGATATCAACAGATTTTGTACTTTTATTTAAGAGTGCATATATATTCAGATCACTTGTAAACAGTCAAACATTATAAACCATTCTGTATAGAGCTAATACTATGATTGATGAGTTAAATATCCTCCTTTACATAAGCTTTCATCAGCACTTTCAGAGTTTTTTCGCTGTGAATGAGTTTGGTCAGTGATGGTGCATGACAAAGAATGGCAAAGAACCTTTAACCTGTTTCACAAAGAGTTCTTTAAACTATAAAATGGTTTCTTTGAAAAACCTTGTGAATGGATCTTTGGGGAACCCAAAATGGTTCTTCTGTGGCATCACTGTGAAGAACCTCATGTTCCCCCTTTATTTTTACTATTCAGTGTTTTGAGACTGTCTTTTTAGGGATAAACTGATGAGATTTGAAGTATTTTTGGAGTAAAATGATGGCTTAAGTTCTGTTGGACAGTTTTGCCTTAAGCCACTGAGAAACCGCTGAGAGCGAAGATCAGTTTGAGACATAATGAGAGATAATGAGAATGTGTGTGTGTGTGTGTGTGTGTGTGTGTGTGTGTGTGTGTAGACTTGCTTACTGCTGTAAAAACACAGATGATAAACATACACTCTCAAAAATAAAGCTGATTCGAAAGGTTCTTCACACTGATGCCATAGCAGAACCAGTTTTGGTTCCCTAAAGAACGATTCCTTCCTTAACTCTTTAGTCTTAAGTACCTTTTCCACTACAAAGAAACATTTGTGACACAGAAAGGTTCTCTGGATGTTTAAGGTTCTTTATAGAACATGGTTGTTCTATGGCATCATGAAGCATCTTTATTTGCTGTGTAGCTTTGTGTACTGTGACTATTGTTGACTTTTAAGTCAACATGTTGAATGTTTCTTCATTTCTAAGTCATTTAAAGCGAATAATAAATAAATGTAAATGGTACGACTTCATATAATCTGAATGAGAAGATCTGAATCAGTGTTTTAGATAAAACTGGTGACTAGATATAGTCACGTTTTGTTAATTGTTGTTTTCTACATAAAATTATCCTAAATAATGTTAAGCTTCTGTAGCTTTCTGTAAATAAACCTCCTGCAAAATCAAAATGTAATGCAAAAAATATTCTTTCATCTCCTACAATCTTAATGTTCAGTTCTTTTATTTCTCATCTGGTTTCTTGAGTGCATAAAAAGACACTTCTTGTGTCTCACTTTTCGTCTTCAGGATTTACTGTATATTTCTAATATCGAGTCTCTAGAGATCTCTAATGGGACTGTTTGTTTCATTTCGTTTTATCAAGGCAAATCTTATTTCATCATGAGGAAGTCATACCCACAACAATTACACTCGCTTGTAATATAAAAGTATATATGTGTGCATTATCTCAATAGATGTAATGCATCTGAGCCTTTAAAAATTGTATTGCTGTTTAAGAATCTTTTAAAGAGAAAATGCTCATTTAATCCTGTCAGTCATAATACCAAAGCCATAGAAACTGACATATATCACAATATATCTGACATCCCGTGTTCAGTTCTTCTCCCGCAGGGGACCTCAGAGCTCATGTCAAACCTCATAATCTAAAACTGCAT
>CM032798.1:19011120-19283620 GCA_019155185.1 Beaufortia kweichowensis
TTGTGTACGACACACATCATTCCAGTAAAGAATGAAGAGGGCGTGGTGATGATGTTCATATTGAGCTTTGATTATGTGCTGAATGACGGCAGCGTGGACTCAATAGACCAACTCAACCACACCTCTCCATCAAGACAAGAACAAAGTGAGAATCATCTGTCCATCCATCCATCTATCTTATAAATCTCTCTCTCTCTCTCTCTCTCTCTCTCTCTCTCTCTCTCTCCCTCTCCCTGTCTCTCTCCCTCTCTCTCTCTCTCTCTGTCTCTCTCCCTCTCCCTCTCTCTCTCTCTCTCCCTCTCTCTCTCTCTCTCTCTCTCTCTATTTCTTTCTTTCTTTCTCTCTTTATTTATTTATTTCAACTCTTGCCCATCATTCCAATCTACAGACAACACCTGCGATGACTGTCTGTCTTTCAGTAGAGTGTGTTAGCTGAGGAGGTAAATGATGGGGAGAGATGAACAGGGGGAGAGATGAACAGGAGGAGAGATGTAGGATGGGAGTGGGATGTTTCAGTTGTTTTGGCACACACTGTCAGAAGTGAAGTGCAGTCAGCCAGAAAGAAAATGAAGAGCGGCAAAATCATTTCTGTGACATTGTGTTACAATTATTTGGATCCCTGAGGCCAGAGCTGCGCTCGCTTCATTTATAAAGCCCTGTTCAGAGTATCTGCGCTCACTTAACCAACACAGACCCTGTGTGTGTGTCTGTAATGATGATGTGTGTGATAGATGTGCGTGTGTGATATGATGTGTGTGATGTGTGTATGTGCTGTAATTATGACAAATGTTCATAGAGACCTGTAGGCAATAAAACTGCTCTACTGCATTTCTGCCAAATATGCAACTCCATCAGTTGACACACACACACACACACACACACACACACACACACACTGATGAATTCTGTATTGGAAAGTCACATCTGAACTATGCAATCCAATTAATATGCATTGCTAATACCATCTCACTGTATCATAGCAACAGGAAATGTTTTGAAAATGACATCTGTGTGTATTCTGCTGTGTGTGTGTGTTCTGCTGTGTGTGATGATGTGGTGATATTGTATTCTGCTGTGTGTGTGTATTGTATTCTGCTGTGTGTGTGTGTGTATTCTGCTGTGTGTGTGTGTTGTCTGCTGTTATTGTAATGTGATTTATGCTGTGTGTGTGATGTGTGGGTGTTCTGCAATGTGTGTTCTGCTCTGCTGTGTGTGTTCTGCTGTGTGTGATGATGTGTGTGGGTGTTCCATGTGTGTGTGTTCTGCTGTGTGTGTGTGATGTGTTCTGCTGTGTGTGTGTGTGTGTGTTGTGTGCTGTGTGTGTGTGTGTGTGTGTAGTCTTCTGCTGTGTGTGTGTGTGTTCTGCTGTGTGTGTCTGTTCTGCTGTGTGTGTGTTCTGCTGTGTGTGTGCATTGTGTGTGTTCTGATGTATTGTGTGTGTTCTGCTGTGTGTGTGTGTTCTGTGTGTTCTGTGTGTGTGTGTGTATTCTGCTGTGTGTGTGTATTCTGCTGTGTGTGTGTGTTGTGCTGTGTGTGTGTATTCTGCTGTGTGTGTGTGTGTTCTGCTGTGTGTGTGTTCTGTGTGTGTGCTGTGTGTGTGTGTGTGTGTGTTCTGCTGTGTGTGTGTGTTGTGTGTGTGTGTGTGTGTGTGTGTGTTCTGCTGTGTGTGTGTGTGTGTGTTCTGCTGCTGTGTGTGTGTGTTCTGTGTGTGTTCTGCTGTGTGTGTTCTGCTGTGTGTGTGTGTGTGTGTGTGTTCTGCTGTGTGTGTGTGTTCTGCTGTGTGTGTGTGTGTGTGTGTGCTGCTGTGTGTGTGTGTGTGTGTGTTCTGCTGTGTGTGTGTGTGTTCTGCTGTGTGTGTGTGTTCTGCTGTGTGTGTGTGTTCTGCTGTGTGTGTGTGTTCTGCTGTGTGTGTGTGTTCTGCTGTGTGTGTGTGTTCTGCTGTGTGTGTGTGTGTGTGTGTTCTGCTGTGTGTGTGTGTTCTGCTGTGTGTGTGTGTGTGTGTGTTCTGCTGTGTGTGTGTGTGTGTTCTGCTGTGTGTGTGTGTGTGTGTTCTGCTGTGTGTGTGTGTGTTCTGCTGTGTGTGTGTGTTCTGCTGTGTGTGTGTGTTCTGCTGTGTGTGTGTGTGTGTGTGTGTGTGTGCTGTGTGTGTGTGCGCGTGTGTGTGTATTCTGCTGTGTGTGTGTGTGTGTGTGTGTTCTGTTAACTGATGGTTTGAGATGGTAATACAGTCTGTATTTTGCTGAGACACACATCGTCCTGCTTAAAAAAGCAACAGCAAAAAACTTCCACCGAGGATGAATATAGTTTTCCTCCCCGTGAGAGCCGAAACAAAGACAGAACCAGCCAAGCAAAAACACACCAGCTTGTAAAATTGACAAGCTTTTCCATCCAGAGTTTTGTCACAGTATGTCTAAACACTGTCAATGATTTATCAGATCCCCAAAGGTTCTGTTGTGCGGTGAGGTAGTTTTGTTTTCATGAAGAACTGGTATAAATAGAACCGTTTGGAGATTTTTATTTAATACTGGCATGATATTAAAACCCCAGAGAAGAAATACAGAGAAAAAAGAGTGAGATATTTAGTAGATATTTAATCAAAAACAGATTTATTACAGTATAATGATAACATATGTACATATGAAATATATATCATATTAATACATCATTAAAATGTGCATTAGTCTATAAGAGAAGGTGTATACAGGTGTTTTTAGATATTTATAAAAGTTGTGAAAATACTGTAACTTTCTGAAGTGAAAACATCCTCTTCAATGGAAAAAAGTATCAAAACAAAGCTGCAAAATGTCTCTTAATTGGCTAAAGTCAGACACACATTTTAACATGAATATTTGATAAAACTGTTACTATTTAATTCAGGTTCAGCAAAGATGCTGTTATTAAAAACTGTTTTATATAGGAGATAAAAGTAAACTCACATGTGGAACATGTGAACATTTCATTTCTCATGTGTGTTTATATGAAAATCTTAACGGTACGGATGATGAGGAAGATGACCATGGTCATGAAAAATACATTGTGATTATTGTGACACAAATATTTCATTTCGACTCTCAATTAATTTAAAAAACCTCATGTTAAATAATGTTTATATCATCTGTGTATATATTTATATAGAATTATAATAAATATATTTTGTAAAATGCTGGCATCATTTTTTGATTAAACTGACCTCAGTTTATCTGTATTTTCTGGGTGGCAGATATGAAGCTCAGGTAATAAAATCTCTGTCGGGTCCTGAGGCTTTTCTCGGCCCACAGAGGAGACGAGAGAGAGCTTCATTTCATCAGCATCTCCCTCTCATCTCCTCTCTGGATTTTATTGATGCAGATGTCCCAGTTTTCCTCCATCAGAGACATCTCGACTTGTTTAACATTCAGACAGTTCCTGTTAAAGATTCCTGCTGCGGGTCGGGCCGTGTGGCTGCAGCGACCCCGTCACAGTAACCGTGTTTGATGCTTGTTGTCATGACTAAATGACAACCATTTACACTCATATTAAATAACTTCTCTTTCTCCTCCTCCTGAACCCGTTCCTTTCCCCTCTGTGTTTTGTTTTCTAGAGAAGGGCCGTTTCTTTCGCTTTCGTCTGCCTGCGCCGCTGAGCATGCTGGGAGTCAATAAGCAGTTTCTCCCGCAGGAAGACCCGGACGAGGTGACCGTCCATTCAGCCGATCAGAACGAGAAACGCTCGTCCTGCTCGTCGTCTCTCTCTCTTTCCCTCTCTCCGCGTGAACTCCACCCCCCCACCGGCGAGAGCTGTAGCCCCTCCTACGGAAACGACACCCGGGCTCTGATTGGTCAGAGTTATTTGGGGTCGTGCTCACCGATCTCAGGGCCGCAGGATCACTCGTCTCCGCGGGGCCCCTGGGAGCGGACGGACCCTCAGGAGCCTTCGGGGGTGGTGCCCCGCAGGGCGTCACGGGCCAGTATGTGCACGTTCAGGAGAGTGTCATCTACACAAGATCTAGAAGGACTGAGCACACACACGCTGAGGACGTACCGTGATCGACATGCTAGTGAAGGTAATGCACATGAAATAATGGGAAACATTATTGTGACTCACATACTAGAAATGATGCCAAAATTCCTAATATAAATATAACATGTTAAAATGAAATAAGGGGGTGAACAGGTTAAACCTTTTAATTGTCTCTAAACAAAATTCATTTCAAAGTGCATGGAAAGCGCATTCAATTACCCATTTAACTTTAAATATGCTAATATATCTCATTAAACTCACAGTTATTTGGATATTATATATGAATTAAAGGCAAAATAATTTATCAAGGCAATAAAAAATCTTAAAATGAATAGCTCATAATTTTGCGTAATAAATTCTGATACCATAATGCTATCATAATGATTTCGTATCTTGTTTTACTTTTATGTTTTTGTGTTTGTTAAGTAAATCAACTGGCCACAAAGACCCACAAATGACAAATATTTGATCATTTAAATGATTTATTATTATTTTCAGAATCAGATGACACTAAATGCTGCTATAAGAGTGGCTGTAATGAATGTCATAAAAATAATGCCACTATGGAAAACCATTAAATGATGCTATAATATGTTTCAATGTCTTTAAGCAAAATAAAAAATCTTCTTTTGATATTAAGGTGAAATATAACCTTTGAATTGTGTAAACCCCACAATGTTGACAACACTGAAACACACAAATACTCTTTCAGAACTGACTGTCTTTCACTGTCTGTTGTTATATTTCTCTCTTTTCACGTCTCAGATAACGGGCGTAGTATTAAAGGTAACAGAGCTGATGTTTAGCACGGGTCTGTCTGTCTGTCTGTCTGTGTGTCTGTCTGTCTGTCTGTGTGTCTGTGTGTGTGTCTGTCTGTGTGTCTGTCTGTCTGTCTGTCTGTCTGTCTGTCTGTCTGTGTGTGTGTTTGTCTGTCTGTCTGTGTGTGTGTGTGTCTGTCTGTCTGTCTGTCTGTCTGTCTGTGTGTTTGTCTGTCTGTCTGTGTGTCTGTCTGTCTGTCTGTGTGTGTGTGTCTGTGTGTGTGTGTGTGTGTGTGTGTGTGTCTGTGTGTGTGTGTCTGTGTGTCTGTCTGTCTGTCTGTCTGTGTGTCTGTCTGTGTGTGTGTGTGTGTGTGTGTGTGTCTGTGTGTGTGTGTGTCTGTCTGTGTGTCTGTCTGTCTGTCTCTGTGTGTAAAGCATGCTCAGACTGACACTGAATGCTACTGAACACACACAAACACACAATCAACATGTGTGTGATAAAGAGACACAGATGTGCATGTGTCATGATAACATGATGTGGAAGTGCATGAGATGAAAAGCGTTAATACTCTGAGATCTATGAATGAGCTTTATGCTGCTTTATCTCTTTTCTCTCTCTCTCTCTGATGTGCTTCAGTTAAGGTTAATGTATTCAGCAGGAGATCTTTTAGATGTGACGTTGTTGTCATGAATGATTTTGAATTTATGAAACCGTGCTGACCATTTTAGATGATAGTTGTCTCCTGACCTTTGACCTTATGACTTTACTAAAGTTAAATCTTTCTCTACTCCTCTCTTTCTCTCTCTCCTGATTGGCTAGTATCTCGCTCTTGGATGGCTGGGGGTATGGCTAGAGCTTCTCTGTATTTTATTGTCTGTGATTTGATTTAATCGATCAGTTAGCATGTGTCTGTACGTCTGCTGTCTTTGCATAATTTTCTGTTTACGATTGATTTACTTATGTTTTTGTTTTTATAAATATTGGCACCAACTTTAAATCTAGAGTATAATGAGAGAGTGTGTCATGACAATGTTTGTGTTTCATTTTACAGGTCCGTTTAACCAGATCAGATCCAGTCTGTTGGGCTCCACGTCTGACTCAAACCTCACCAAATACAGCACCATCAATAAGATCCCTCTCATCACCCTTAACTTCTCTGAGACCAACAACGACAAGCGAGCGTCATCACCTCATTCCTCAGAGAAAACCATCATCGCACCCAAAGTCAAAGATCGAACACACAACGTCACCGAGAAGGTCACACAGGTGAGAGATTTCTTCCTGAAAGAGCCAGTAAAATCAACAAAGAGCTCTCAGAAAAGAGACTACATGATTCTAAAGCAGAGAGATCAATGTGTTTCTCTGCACTGTAATCACGTCTGAAGAGAATTCACTTTGCTCAAAAATATTAATAGACATTCCTGCTGTTATTGTGCATGATTTAAACAAAATTGGGTGTTACTTTAGGAAAAAAGTAAATCTTTTATTACAATTCAACCCTTAAGTAAATAACCACCTTTACATTGTAAAAATATTTTGAAGTGCAGTGGAATTTGTTGCTCTCAAAGGTGAATGTGACCTTTAGTTTTAAGACTGAAATAATAGAAATCCATGATAACCCTTTGGCTCAGTTTTCTCTCTCCATCTTCCTCTTCTCTTGCTCTCTCTGTATCTATCAGTAGTTGTTTGTTTGTTTGTCACATTAGAGACTTATCCAGATGGTCTCTCACACAGATGGCTCGCTTCATCTCTTTCATTCTTTGTATCGTGCTGTTTGAAGACTTGGACTCATCTTAGCATCTAATATTAAAACACATGTCTCCCACATGCCCGTAACCTTTGTGCTGAACGTGACTTCACTCTTTTTGATTGACAATGATTTTAATGCGAGTCAGTAAAAATGCTCTTTAATGATCAAATGTCTAAAGTTATTCATGGTCTTATAGACGTCCCTCATACTCATCCTGATTTATATAAAACCTACAAGATATCCACAATCTTTCAAATATAGAAGCTTATAAAGCTGGATCTCGGGTCAATCATCCATCGCTGAAGGATGCTGAAGAGGATAAGTGCATGTCATTATTCATCACTATTTAATTCCCAATCATTGATTTATTGCACTATTTATTTTTGGTCAGATTTAACAACATCATACCAGTGATCTACATGATGAGACATTGCATTATTTAAGTCTTTATTTATCTGGCCATTTTTTTTCTCGTTTTAAATGGTACGCTCTCCTTAAAGTATAACATTTGCAGGCTGCTGAAGCCCATGAGCCGCCCGACACACACAAACACACACACAAACACTTGAACACACACAAACACTTGAACACACACACACACACACACACACACACACACTTGAACACACACACACAAACAAACTTGCTGAAGGCCCAACAATTACTGTCACTGACAGAAAGAGGAAATTGTCAAGGAGAAAATCAGTCTCTCTCTCTCTCTCTCTCTCTCTCTCTCTCTCTCTCTCTCTCTCTCTCTCTCTCTCTCTCTCTCTCTCTCTCTCTCTCTCTCTCTCTCTCTCTCTCTCTCTCTCTCTCTCTCTCTCTCTCTCTCTCTCTCTCTCTCTCTCTCTCTCTCTGTCTCTCTCCTTCACTCTCTCTCTCTCTATCTCTCTCTCTCTCAATTGGCTCTGTGACTTTTAGACTGTCCCACACACATACACTGGCAGCATCTCTCATCTCATCTTTTAATCCATTCCATGTCAGTCTCTGATATGGTGAGAGTTGTGCAACAAAAAATGCATCATCGTTGTCATAGTAACCGCATCTCAATCTCCGCTTCAGGTGTTATCGCTAGGTGCCGATGTGCTTCCGGAATACAAGCTTCAGACTCCACGTATTGACAAGTTCACCATCTTACACTACAGTCCCTTCAAAGCCGTGTGGGATTGGCTGATTCTGTTGCTTGTCATCTACACGGCCATATTCACCCCCTACAGCGCCGCCTTCCTTCTGAACGACCCGGAGGAGCAGAAGACACGCGAGTGCGGATACTCCTGCAGTCCGCTCAACGTGGTGGATCTCATGGTAGACATCATGTTCATCGTAGACATTCTCATTAATTTCCGGACGACATACGTCAATGCCAACGAGGAGGTCGTCAGTCATCCGGTTAAGATAGCCGTGCATTATTTCAAGGGCTGGTTCCTCATAGATATGGTGGCGGCCATCCCCTTTGACCTGCTCATTTTTGGCTCAGGATCTGAAGAGGTAAACTGTCTTTACTGTTTTACTGTTTTTACTGTGTGAGCAAACATCACTTAACTTTTCGATCAAAGAATAATGAATATAAAATCAATTGAATGTTTTTAAGATCTGTTTTAATGGATATATCAAGAGTATAGTGGATTTATAAATGTGTCTTTTCATCGATTATAGACCACGACTCTGATTGGCCTGCTGAAGACCGCACGATTATTACGTTTGGTCCGTGTGGCACGGAAGCTCGACCGTTACTCAGAGTACGGAGCGGCCGTCCTCATGCTCCTCATGTGTATATTTGCTCTCATCGCTCATTGGCTGGCCTGTATATGGTACGCCATCGGTAACATGGAGAAGCTGTATCTGAAACACACCACTGGCTGGTTAGATAATCTGGGCATGTCCATCGGAAAGCAGTATAACTTCAGCGACCCCGCCTCCGGCCCGTCAATCAAAGACAAATACGTCACAGCTGTATTTCACCTTTAGCAGTCTGACCAGCGTGGGCTTTGGAAACGTTTCGCCAAACACCAACTCAGAGAAGATCTTCTCCATCTGTGTCATGCTCATTGGATGTGCGTATCACACCGTCAGATCATCTTGTGTTTGTCATTTTTACTTCTCTCTTTTCTCTTGTGTTTCAGCTCTGATGTATGCTAGTATCTTTGGGAACGTGTCGGCCATAATCCAGCGACTGTACTCAGGAACGGCTCGGTATCATCTGCAGATGCTTCGGGTCAAAGAATTCATCCGCTTCCATCAGATACCGAACCCGCTCAGACAGAGACTGGAGGAATACTTCCAACACGCATGGACCTACACCAACGGCATCGACATGAACATGGTACGAGTCCGTGTGGAGACGCAGAAATATGAATGATGTTCAATGTGTTCTCATGTCTACACAATGATCTGATGAGCATTATCTCTTTCTCAAACGCACTCAAATGGACTGTCTTCAACACCCGGGTAAGAGCAGGAGGTATTCATTACTGTTTCGCTCATGAAACATGCACATGTTAGATGTGTTTACAGAATAACGGATGTATATGTGATAATATGTGTACAGGTGATTTTAAACGTTAAATAACTGACCAAGAGCGGTGTTTGGTCATTTATTCTGCATATAATGTTCCATAACTGATTTTTGTTACGGATTACAGCTGTATAAGAAGTATACTAATAGCACACTTGAATATACTTGTGTTCTAATAGCACAATGTTTTCTAAGGGTTTGCTAAACACTGTAAAAGCTGCTAAACACTTTTCAGAGTCATATTCAGTCAAACAGACAGACAGATTAAAATGTGAGATGTCATTTGCATTCTGCTCTTCTTGTTGCACATAACTTTTATGTAAAGAAAAAGCAAATCAAACGTAAACACAATCCAGAAACAAAAGGAGTTGTTGCCTGATCTCTTCACGCTCAGCTTCATACTTTATGTATTTGCAGAAGAGAGAGAGAGAGAGAGAGTGAGAGAGAGGATTGTCTAATCTGAGCTCATAAAAACCTGCAATCTTCTGCTCTTCACCACGGGGAACACCGCTCTCTCTTTCCCTCTCTCTCTCTCTTTCTCTCTCTCTCTCTTGCTCTTACTCTCTCTCGCTCTTTCTCTCTCTCACTCTGTCTCTTTCTCTCTCTTGCTCTCTTGCTCTGTCTCTCTCTCTCTCTCTCTCTCTCTCTCTCTCTCTCTCTCTCTCTCTCTCTTTCTCTCTCTCTTCTCTTTCTCTTTCTCTCTCTCTCTCTCTCTCTCTCTCTCTCTCTCTTTCTCTCTCTCTCTCTTGCTCTTTCTCTCTCTCTCTCTCTCTCTCTCTCTCTTGCTCTCTCTTTCTCTCTCTCTCTCTCTCTCTCTCTCTCTCTCTCTCTCTCTCTCTCTCACTCTCTCTCTTTCTTTCTCTCTCTCACTCTCTCTCTTTCTCTTTCTCTCTTTCTCTCTTTCTCTCTTTCTCTTTCTCTCTCTGTCTTTCTCTCTCTGTCTGTCTCTCTCTCTCTGTGTCTCTCTCTCTCTCTCTCTCTCTCTCTCTCTCTCTCTCTCTCTCTCTCTCTCTCTCTCTCTCTCTCTCTCTCTCTCTCTCTCTCTCTCTGCAGGTACTGAAGGGTTTCCCAGAGTGCCTGCAGGCTGATATCTGTCTTCATCTGAACAAAACTTTGCTCCAGAGTTGTGGGGCATTCCGTCGGGGCGACCAAAGGATGCCTGCGGGCTCTGGCCATGCGTTTTAAGACCACCCACGCCCCGCCGGGCGACACGCTGGTGCATTGTGGGGATGTTCTTACAGCCCTATACTTTCTTGCCAGAGGATCCATTGAGATCCTCAGAGATGACATCGTGGTGGCCATCCTGGGTGAGCAATATGTTATCAAGTCTTTAATAGCAAAACAGCTTTCATTCAACTTTTATTGAGATATCAATCATGTGGATCAATCTGAAGTTGTGAAGTTGTGTAACACAATTAACAAGATAGTCAATAAGAGTCCATTATAAATAGAAATTTCTTGTGTTGTTTAAAAAGCTTTTCAGGTTGAGACCTCAAGAATCTGGATAATAAAATATCAAGAGTATGATTTTACAAATTCTACACAAAGTGTGAATATGATCAAATATAACATAGTGTTCATTTATTTTAGATGATTTTAGTCACAATATAATTCTGTTACAGTTGTGTTCTTTCATGATCTGCCTAAAGAATCACAGGTGTATACAGTGCTCATAAGTTATACCTTTCAAAATCTTTCATTCATTCCTGTGAAGAGGTCATTTTTGGGCATTTGCATTGAATCCTATTTCATGCGTTTAAAACTAGTTGGTTTGTTTTGTTTCTGTGAAAGAGAAACGATTGAGATAATGATACGGACACATGAAAGGACTTAAAGAATACACTGCACTGCATCTATTTCTGTATGACGTGTCCATCCGAATCTCACGACGGATCAGCGGAGCTGTGGAAAATGGGTTGCACACTCATCTAAATTTAATATGAACAGCTCAGAGGCTCACAGGTAATAAGAGATTTAATGAAAGAAGTGAAGTCCTCTGATTCTTATAGATGGAAAGAGACTGAAATACAGCAGGAGAGAGATCGAGATATAAGTGAGATCATGAGAGAGTCTGTAATTAAATAAGATACAGGAACACGACTGACAGCGTGCCGTACATGTTTCTCTCGTTCATTAGATGGGTTGTGTGCCGGAGAGCCCCGGGTGACAGCGGCGCTTTCATTATTTACAGCCTGTAGTGCATCTGTACAGACCAATATAAACACTTCATTTCTCATCCACCGCAAGCAGAATAAGGCCAGCGGAGAGAAACACACTCCTGCAACTCAGCAAAACCTCTTAAAGTTGCTGAGAGAAGATCTTGCTGTTTTCCAGACAAAAAACTCACGACGTCAGCTAGAATGTATTGTCTGCAGATGGACACTTCATCATCGTACACTAATTCTGGCTCTCGCTCTGGTGCTGATGCTATTATTATTATATTTATAGCCTCAGAAACTATACGTACAGTAAGTGTGGTGTGAGTTCTGACCCTGGCCGGGTGGATGTCTTTCCTTCATCACGTCTGACCTTTGACTTTAAAAATGAGCCGTCAGGCCCTGACCTTTCTGTCTGCTCGTGACTTCATGAGCTTTTCAAAATCAAACACATTTTCACTTTGTTTTCTCTCTCGCTTTTCGATTTTCTCAATGTTCATCACTTTGTTTTCTCTCTCCTCTCCACTGATCTCCGTACGCCGTCTCTCAGGTAAGAACGATATTTTCGGAGAGATGATTCATCTGTACGCCAAGCCGGGGAAAGCCAACGCAGACGTTCGAGCTCTGAGTTACTGTGACCTGCACACCATCCACAGAGATGATCTCCTGGAGGTTCTGGACATGTATCCCGAGTTCTCCGACTGCTTTCTGTCTAACCTTGAGCTCACGTTTAACCTGCGTGATCACAACGACAAGGTAAAAAAATCACAGATCTCAGTTATTTCTCCTAGACATCAATCAAATGTTTGTTTAAGTCTCATGTGTGTGTTAGAGGTATAATATCAATAATAATGATGAGTAAATGACTGTTTTTTGGTACAAGAAACCGTGAGTGACCTACATGGCACATGTACCGACAGATGGCCACAACAGGGTGCTTCATTTGATTTCAGGATATGAAACTCTTTTATAGAGATACAACATCATCGCTTCCATCAGAGATGGAAGAAACTTCAATAATTCAGCCAATCAGATTTCAGTAAAAGTTTAGAGCGTGTTAAACGTGTGCACGTGTGTGTGCGCAGGTACTCGCGGCTCCTCAGACAAACATCTACACAACACACAGTGATTCAGACACAGAAGATCCAGACGTCATGACTAAACCCTGCTGCGAGAGCAAACACACAGCAGGTCAGTATCATCTCATCTGTTTCTCATTCACTTCTCATCTCTCCTTATCCTCCTTTTTTCTTTCACCCCCATCACATTCCCCCTCTCTTTTCTGTCCCGTTGCCTTTCAAGCTGTTGCCATGGTGACTGTCGGTCACAGATGTTTTGTGCGGTCGCTCTGTACCAGATTTCACCCCGACGGCCGTTTTATCCCCCATCCCGGTACAACCTGCCGTTTGGATTATCTATCCCAGCTCTCTCTCTCTCTCTCTCTCTCTCTCTCTCTCTCTCTCTCTCTCGTCCATGCGTGACCTTTGTGTTCACGCAGGTACACTGAACAGATCGAGCTCACAGGAGAGGAGGAGGATGAGGAAGAGACAGACAGATCGCTGGGTTTAGGGCTTTCAGTCAACCTAAACATCATCCCTGACACATAGACTAGATATTGTTTGATAAAGGTGTAACACACAACAAAACATGATTTTCAGAGACAAAACAAAACAAATCACGATCGTTGAATTTTAGTCTAATCATGACAAACTATAAATTGATGGTAAGGTAAAAGACTTAATAGTTCATCAAAATAAGCATAAACAAACAAATTTTTTATTTTATAAAAATACCTAAAATGAATTTTTTTTAGAAGACTTAAAAATGTTTGAAAAAATATCTAATATCTAAAATATATAAAATATTTTAAAAAATGTAGTTCAGATGCATTTTTTGTGTATACTCAATTTGTGGGACAGTTATCAGATTAATTCTACCACATATTGCTATTTAATCAGTATTTTTTTCATGTAAATCACCAACAAAATATGGGTAACACTTTAAGGTTGTATTTGTTAACATTAGTAAATTCATCAGCTAACATGAATTAACAACGAGCAATATAGTTTTACAGCATTTATTCATCTTTGTTAATGTTAATTAATGTCAATTACCAATGTCAACACTTCATGTTAGTTCATTTTCCATTAACTAATGTTAACAGTTAAAGGTTTTGCTTTAAAAAACTTAATCTTAGCAAATACAACCTTTTTGTGAAGTGTGCAGTTAAAAGCCCAACCCTAATCCTAACACCACTTGAAGCAAATGCAGATCATTACTAAAATGTACAATAGAGATCGTACAAATGCATACAAAATAAATATAAAATCAAGATAAAATTGTGTTTGATTGATATAAAACACACATTGTGTGCATCAGTACTTGTAAGATGGTTTGACAGCTTTTACTGTAAATCAGTTTGTCAAGACACATATAAAACTGTAAAGTTCAGACACATGCAGCAAATGTAAAGTAGATTCATTCAAATTGATGAAATCTGAAGATGACTTTATTTCTCTCATTTCTTTCTTATTTCTCTGAATACAGTGAGATAGATGTGGATGGTGTGTTGTGATGAGATCGTGTGTGTTTGTCTCTAGCAACATATCACACGACGCTCTCAGTTTTTGGGCTTCTGGGTATTGAGCTGGAGGACGCTGGTGCAGTGTGTGATAATTAATGACGTGTGTTTGTGTGATTATTCATGTGCAGAACGTTACACCTGCTACACACAAACCCATCGCATCATACACAGACGCCGCATGTGTGCGTGATGTATTGGGTTTGTATGTAGCTGGTATGTTTCTGTGATAAATAGCTCTTGGGGTTTGTGTTTCTCCAGACGTGTGCGCTGAAGAATGGCCTTGTGGGAACGCAGATGAGTCAGCGAAATCTCAGGATAAAGAGGGAGGAGACTACTGCGAAAGTGACATGACGTTTGGAGAAATGGAGCAGAGACTGGATCTGCTGCAGGGACACCTGAACAGGTGAGAGAGAGATAAAGTGGGTCACGTGAACGTGTAAATCACAAGAATAAAGGCCCGTTCACACCAAAGACCTATAAAGACTAGCACAGTTCACACCACAAATATAAAAAATACAGATGTACCATCTTGTTAAAATCACTTTATGAGTGTGATATAGACAGCCAATCAAAATCCACTACAATTGAAACATGATCATCTGTTGATGTGATATAGTTATCTTCATGGTGTAAACAGGCACATTGGGCTTAAATCATGTTGTGTTATGGATGTAATGGTGAATACTGCCCTCCGCTGGTCACAGACTGGACTTGTGTTTTTAAGGTTGGAAGCTCAGATGACCACAGATATTCAGTCTATATTACAGTTACTTCAGAGACAGAGCGCTTCAGGACCTCCAGCGTACAGCACTGTAGCCGTCTGCCCTGAATATCACAAACCAGTACAACCCGTCACCGCTATACAAACACAGGTAACAAAAATAGATTTCAAAATATTATTCCTGAATGGTTTTTAAGTGCCACTAACTGTTTTGTACGGAAGCCCAGAACTGCATGATGAAAAAAATCATGCTGAAGAAAAATAAATTGGTCCTCATATTCTTTCCTGGTGAAGAGTTTCTTCTCTTTACATTTTTTCTCTTCAAAAACTTTTTGTGTTACATAGACAAGTTGAAACTAAAAAAATATGTGCAGTTGTTAAACATGACTACAAATGCCATATCAAACTAATTTTAAAGAAATAATGTTTTATTAAACAATATATAAAGAAGAAAAGCATTACAGGGACAAGACATGGCAAGCAAATATTTATTTATTTTAATTTGAGGAAAAACTTTTTTTAATAATTTTAAAAAGGAAAAAAAATTATGTAAGATGTGAAAACTTTTTTAGAAGATGAATAAAAAATTTGAAGATAAATTAGATTTTTTAAGAGAAAGCTAATTTTTGAAGGTAATTTTTTTAAGAGAAAAAACAAGATGGCAAGCAAAATATTTTAGTACAATTTTTCTTTTCATTTTAAAAAGGGAAAACATTTTTTCAGGAGGAATTTTTTTTTAAGATTAATAACTTTTGAAGGAAATGCTTTGAAGATGAAAAAACTTTTTAAAGAAAAAAATGAAAGATGAAAAAAACTTTTTAAAGAGAAAAAAATGAAAGATGAAAAAAACTTTTTAAAGAGAAAAAAAATGAAAGATGAAAAAAACTTTTTAAAGAGAAAAAAATGAAAGATGAAAAAAACTTTTTAAAGAGAAAAAAAAGATGAAAAAAACTTTTTAAAGAGAAAAATGAAAGATGAAAAAAACTTTTTAAAGAGAAAAAAATGAAAGATGAAAAAAACTTTAAAGATGAATAAAAGTTTTTTTGAAGATGAAAAACAATTTTTGAAGAGGAAAAATTTTTGAAGATGAAATTCTTTTGAAGAGAAAAAAAATTAAAGAGGAAAAAAAACCTTGTTTGAATAATTTTGAAAAGGGAAAACAATTTAGGATGAAAAGAATTTTGATGATGAAAAGTGTTTTGAAGATTAATAAAAGAAAATTTAAGAGAAAGAAAAATTCTGAAGGTAATTTTTTTGAAGAGGAAAAATAAGACATAGCAAGGAATACATTTTTGAAACAGTTTTTTTTTATAAAATGTATGAGGGAAAAAAATATTTTGAGGAGGATTTTTTTTTAGGATAAAAAACCTAAACTTTTGAAAAAAATGCTTTAAAGATGAAAAAAACTTTTGAAGAGGCAAAAAAAATTGTAAAGTGAAAAAAAATTGAAAAAAAGTGTAAAGATTTTTGAAGATGAAAAAACAATTTTTAAAGAGGAATTTGTTTGAAGAGGAATATTAAATGTTTCATAGAGGAAAAAAAAATTGAGGTGAAAATATTTTTGAAGTGAAATTTTTTTAAGAGGAAAACAGTTTTTGAAAATGAAAAAAATGTAAAGATGAATAAATATTTTTTTGAAGATAAATAAAAAATTTGAAGATAAATAAGATTTTTTAAAGAGAAAGAAAAAAAACATTTTAAGGAGGATTTTTTTTAAGAGGAAAAAAATGTAAAGATAAAAAAATTGTAGAGGAGAAAAAAATGTAAGATTTTTTTTAAAGAGGAATATAAAATGTTTTGAAGAGAATGTTTGTGAAGATAAAAAAAATGTAAAGATGAAAAAAAATTAAAGATGATAATAAATGGAAGATAAATGAAAAAAAATTTTAAGAGAAAAACAAATTAAGAGAAGAAAATCTTTAGAACAAAGGCTAATATAGGGACAATTTTCTTTACCATGATTTTTTTTACATTGTTGTTCAGGGCTTTCGTGATTTTGAACAGCATTGACATATAGTGTTGAAAAAATGTGTCTTTTAACAAAAGTGCTTTAACCTTTTGAGAAAGTTTGCCAAAGTTGTAAGAATGTTCCATGTCAGATGGGAAACAAAGTGATGATTGAATCCCTGGTAACATATGTAATGTTGAAATCATTTGTGTTCAGTGTGAAAAAATAAGTAATATGCAATAATAAACATTTATTTTTTATTATTTGTTGTTATTTACAAGCAGTTGTATGCTCTGGTTTTCATTTATAATTCCATTTTTATTTTGTATTTTTAATTCAGAACAAAATCCTTTTTGTTGATGCTTAAGCAAATTATTAGGAAAGAAGATGTAAAAGTCTGTTCAAACTTTAATTAATTTGTTGAAATTCTCATTTTAGCTAATTTTAGTATAATTTAAGTATACATATATTTTAACATGCTGAATTGACCCATTTAGCTTATAAAAGTATACAAAGTCAACTTTTGAGTAAACTAGTTTATAAATGTCTTTCTGGGACGTGAATAAGAATTTAGATTCTTATTTTTAACTAAAAAGAAATATACTAAAGTATACACTTGAATGAACTTTTTATTTCAAGAGTTCTGATTCTGCTTTCTTTACAGAGTCCTGATCAAGAGAAAGTCCACAGTGAAGCCAAAGACTCCACACCTGCCGTTACCATGGAGATGACCTCTGATGTCAGCGTGACGACGGCACCGATGCCTGACCGGCGCTGGGAGCCAATAGAAAACGAGCAGGCGAGATCTCTCCAGCTGTCCATCAGTCAAGCTTCCCTCCCGGATTCATCGCCCGGCAACGGCACAGCGCCGCCTCTCCACAGGCCCGTCTCTGACCCCGGGCTTCCAGGACAGTAACATCAGGTCAAAGGTTAAAGGGTTTAAACCAAAATTTTAATAACGTAATTGATTAGGGTCATGTAAGGCGAATACATTTTTGATTGTTGTAAGGTTTGAGACATCACATGTTAAAACACAAGATCACACTCCTGTAACACGTAACTATGCATAGACAGAACAAATTCAACATTTATCTCGACCTCTTCCCTTCAAAACAACAGCGTTTAAAGCATGAGAAGCTCAGGGTAGAGAACATGAAGCTGAATATGCAAATGATTTCCCATAAACTTCCCTGAGAATTCAGTACCGAAACAAACGCAGATGAACAGATCCATGAATGCAGCTCTGTGTGTGAATCTGTTTAATAACTTGTTTATTTTGTAAATATAGAAATGGACCACGCTAAAGAAAGATGCATGCTGGGAAAAGATGCAGTGTTTATTTTTTGCATGTTAAAAGACACTGGCATTGTTACTCAAGTGCTATGAGCTTGTTTTTTGTTCCTATTTGTGATTTCTACATGTATTTATTGATGACATACTATGAGTTTCCTGGTATTCAGGAAGAATCTTTACTTGAACTGAACTCTTTAAAGCCTCATCATGATCACATCATCACTTTATTCTTCCCATATCAGATCCCACAGACCAGTGACAAATAACCACTGAAGAGTATTAAAATAATGTGTGTCAGTATTGAGTTTTACAAAACTTTGTTGGATCACACTGCGCACAAAACCGCTTTGGATTCAGACTTCATTTATAAAACTGCATAAAGTGAAATTCTTAAAGTGTGCACGTATTAATGTTTAATAAATCCAGTTAACAAACATTTCTAATGTTATCAGTAAAACATTTAGAAATAACGTTTTCATAACTTTATAGTAATGTATAAGGATAACTATTTTTGAACATTTAGCAATGACAAACAATAATAAACAGAGACATATCTCAAAAACTACATCACACCTTTTCGAATGACGATTAAACAAATGATTCAGATATTCAAAACAAACCACATCATTGTTGGGTATCTGAACAAAGCCCAGTTATGTTGCTTGTTTGGTAATTCATTTATGATGTGAGATGATGAGATTTCCACCATCCCAGAATTCCTCGTACACTTCAGATGCCTTTGTTTTCCATATAACCCAACATCACTTTCTAAACTCTTAAGCTGTAGCAGTGTTCTGATTTATTTATTATCTGTAGAAATAGATGTGGATAATAATATCCGAGAGGGAATCTACCCCTCAGCTGTAGTAGCAGCGCTCTGAAAGACACTGAAGATGTGAAGAAGACACAGAACACTTGCAGTATAACATGACCTGAGCTCATGTGAATGACAACTGCATGTTTTAACCAAAGTTAGTTAGTATCATGTAATCCGCATTTAATGAGATGCATTGAAACACGCCGTCTTCCTAGTGTCAGATGAAATGTATGCATGTCTTAATTTAGTCATTTACTCATAGGGACGCCAGATCTCCAGCTTGAATGAATCATATCCGTGTATTTGCTCTGTGTAGCTTGACAGGGTGTCGGCGAGCCGGGAATCCTGGGACGTGCCGGGAGACGAGAGGATACGATACTATTGCGATCTTTTGCACAAACTCTTTGAAACATCTTGTACAGTGTCACTTTTTAAAAGCAGTGCCGTTCACGAAATTGTTTTTATGCATTTTTTTAAATGTTTGACACTGTATTTTATATAACGCGACACACGTAACGGCAGGTTAGAATGTTTTCTTCTTCGGGTATATTGGTATGTATCATATTTAAGCTGTATATTGTGAATATATTACAACTGTGTATATTAATAAAGGACAGAATGCTTCATTTACAATGTTCTATGAGATCTTTGACAGGACACAATCGATGTTTTATCACATGTGTAAGTTGTCACACACTGAGCAGCAGGGCGACTCCTGCGAGAACCCATTTCGCCGGTCTCTCTCTCGTCTTCAGACTAAAAGTCCAAATATACGTGTTGGCACGGAGTTTGGTTTTATAAACGGGGCATTCGTAGGTATTACGTGTCTCCTGGCGATCGTTGGGAACGGCTCTCACGGCTATGACCGGCATGCTGGGAGTCAGTTCCTTCAGACGCGCCTCTGCAATCGTTCCACCCTGAATATCCCAGCGTGCACCTGCCGTCACAAACACACACGTTATCATTTGCTGACATCGTTCTGAAAATGTTCTGCGATTGGCTGACGGATACAGACCCTCCATGTAAAGGCCGTAGATATAAGCTCCCTCTCTGGCCGGCTGGTTAAACTCCTCTTTAAACTTTTTGGTCACATCCACCGTCAGACTCATCTTATCCAGCGGCCATTCATTCTTACGTGCCAAACTCTGCATCACAGCTGTAGAAAACAGACACGTCCAGAACAACGAGACACTGGATTTATATACAGTACAAGTGTTGTGTTGTGCGTTACCTGTTAGAAAAGACTGCGGGTTAAATAAACCAGAGATCCAGACGACACTCGGCAGAGACAGATCTTGAGTCCAGCTGTCCAGTTCTCTACAGCGGAGCAACACATCATTATACCTGATGATAAACAACAACACACATTACATACTGTACACATATTCACATATATTGAACATTTTACTCATTGATTACTTTTAACTTTCACATGAAAACGGGAAAAGTTGTCAAGAATAAATATCAGCATATTTTTTAAGCTAATTATAAAAAGTGTTTCACCTAAAATTGGTTCATGCTATATGTTCCAGTTAATAACTATTTAGGTTATTGTTAAAGGAATAGTTGAATGTAAAGCATCTAAATATCTATTTTTATTATATCTATTTAATATAATATTTACCACTGTCCAAGACTGTATGTAGATGGGTAAGCTAATCTAGTCCAGGGATCAGGAACATTATCATAAAACAACGCCGTCTGTATCTGCTCCATCTCTGATGATATCGCCAGTTCTCCCTGACAGAGTTTAGAAGAGTGTTAGTGTTGTACAAACACACGTTACACACACACACATTACACGCTCACCTTTAACCCCAGATCCAGTTCTTTAAGTGAACGTCTCATTTCATTGATGAGCATGTTCATACGCTCACACTCCTGAAAACACACCAGAATATACGGCGAGCGTTCGGCCGTCTTAGACGTGATGTCAGACATGTTGTATTCCTCCGGTAACTTCTCAAGGATGTCGTCCAAGATGGTCTTCACCTGAAACACCCAAGACTTCAAACATTCACGTCTGTTATTGTGCCAAACGGAACGTTAAGACAGAAACAGACCTTCTCCTCGGTGGTCTGTGATGATCCTTCACCCATCCCAGAGTCTCTGGACTGAAGCTCCAACAGCGTGTGAAACAGACCGTCTGACGTCACTGTCAGAAAGTCAATCTCAGCGTTGGGATGAAGCCCATAATGCACTGGGCTTTCATGCGGCAGCATCTCGTCTATGTAAGCGTGATAACCTTGATAATCCAGGTTAGACGGCACGATAAACCCCGGGGCCAGTGACAGCTTCCGGTCAAACTGGAGAGAGAGAGATCAGACGGTACGGTATGTGTCGTCTGAAGGTTGTGTGTTTGTGTTTGTGTTTTTCTCAGTCACGTCTGAATGTTGTGTGTGTGTGTTTGTGGTTTTCAGTCACGTCTGAATGTTGTGTGTGTGTGTGTTTGTGTTTTTCTCAGTCACGTCTGAATGTTGTGTGTGTGTTTGTGTTTTTCAGTCCCGTCTGAATGTTGTGTGTGTTGTTTCAGTGTGTGTGTGTGTGTGTGTGTGTGTGTGTGTGTCTGAATGTTGTGTGTGTGTGTGTGTGTGTGTGTGTGTGTGTGTGTGTGTGTGTGTGTGTGTGTGTGTGTGTGTGTGTGTGTGTGTTTGTGTTTTTCACCTGGTTTGGTTGCATGTACTCCTCCAGGTAAGTTCTGCAGAGTCTTCTGTCCCAATCATCTGTGATATGTCCTCCATACATGATCTCACCAAACAGATAGCGCAGATCTTCCCATGGCACCTGAACAAACACACAACTATCACACATTACACCAAACATAGACAGAAAATACATGAAACTCTCCTTCATTTCTAAATCACTTCAGTGTCTGCTAAACAATAAATGTAAATGAGTAAATCTGGATTGAGTTTTGACATCATCTGTATTGATCAGGTATAAAAAAACTCTTCAGTTTCCATTTTCATGGTACCTCTTACTTTTCTTTTGAAAGGTGATTTCAAAAGTCGGAGGTTAACGTTTTTGATTAATAAAAAATTGTCAATTTTGATTTCATGGTGACTTTAAAGGGATAGTTCACCCAAAAATAAAAATGATGTCATCATTTTTTATGTCACTCAATCCCTGTATATGACTCTTTCTTTCTTTCTTTTATGGAACACAGAAGAAGATATTTTGATAAACGCAGGTTACCGGCACCCATTGACTTCCATTGTACCTTGTGTTCATACTATGAAAGTGAATGTGTGCTGGTAACCAGCAAAATATCTTCTTCTGTGTTCTACTGAAGCAAGAAAGTCATATGGGTTTGAGATGACACGAGGAAATAATCAAATAATTTTTCCACTGGAGGAAAAACACTCACAGCTGAATGTGTTTTTAGCATTATTAGCTAGTAACACAATATGACAGAGACACACACCTGTGAGTTCGCCTCCAGATAGTTATACAGCACATTGACTGATATGGTGAGGTCTCCGGTGTTAAACGGGTACTTTCTGTTCCAGCCCTGAGGACCAAACTTTCTTCTTTCAGCTACACACGCATGAAAATAACACAAGGAGAACAAGATGGTCTTAAACTCCTGCTCACGGGAACACTGGTCCAGAATGTCCTACACAAACACACACACACATGTTCAGTACATGGTTATTCTCTATTAAGTCAAGTGAGATTTCAGACCAATCAGATTTCACTGTTGGCGGAGCTACAGAAACATCTCAATAAAACATAAACAACGGAAATCAAGAGGTTCATTTGTGAATGTGGTGACATCATTACATGTCTCGTTACAAAGTGACATCACCAACTACTGGCCTGACACGTGTACTACAACATTTCACAGATCTGCATGAATGGTGAGCATTTTGATAAAGTCGTCATGTGTCCGTAAAACTTTTCTATTTACAGGTATAGTTGTGTAATTGTACCTTTAACATGTCATAGGTGTGATGTTGTTGTGATTTATTCACCTGATCAAAGTTGTCTAAAGCAGCGTGTAGGTTAGCCAGCATCCCTGTGGGCGGCTCATTGGTGATCTTGATGGAATTTTCCAGTATTCCCTGTGGGATGATGTGTTCCTGTGGGGTGGGAGACGGTTCAGCGCTCATAAACACTCTGTAGTCCGGGTGACTGTTCTCACAGCAACGCTCCAGCAGTTTCTCCAGACTGCCCAACCACTTAGCCACCAGATGAATGTTCTGCCGTAAACAGAAAACAACATGACCAGAGGAACAGATATATGTATATATATATATATGATGATATAAAACCAGACAGACCTGTAGTATGACCCAGTGTCCCTCTCGGGAGGCTTTCTCCATCGCCTGTTCTGCTACAGACTCTTGTCCCTGTCCTAAAGAAACATTATGAAGCTTCCCAAGATCTATAGTGAAGCCCAGTTTCTTACCTGAACACACAAACAAACATTTATTCACAAATGCACATATTTAATCATTCATGTATGAAATTTAATCTTTTACTCTTTTTACTTTTTGTTGTGTCTTTTACTCTTTTTATAGCACATTTTACTTTTTACTGTATTTTTTACTATCTCTTTTACTGTATTTTTTACTATCTCTTTTACTGTATTTTTTACTATCTCTTTTACTGTATTTTTTCCTGTCTCTTTTACTGTATTTTACTGTATGTCTCTTTATGTCATTGTATTTTTGTTGTCTCTTTTACTTTATTTTTCTGTATTTATTTAATAAATTATTCATAAATTATACGCTTTAATGCTTTAATTTTACTAGAAGTCAAGTTATTTGAATGTAAAACAGTGTCTACATGTTGACATGTCAAACACACAGTTCAGATTTATAAGCAAAATAAATGTTAAATCACTATAAAAACACAAAGATGCTTTCGATCAAAACAATCACAATCTCTCTCTCTCTGTAGGTATGAAAGTGTTTGGCATGAATTTTACCCAGTGACTCGACATCTTTAAGTGGGTCGACTCCGGGTGACAGGATGAAGAAGACGGGCGAGGCGGGTCCACACTCTTTAAATGAGCGAGCAAACTCTGTCTTTCTGCCCTCGGTGTACTGCACACCCAGCTTCTCTTCTACAAAGTTCCTAAACACACACACACACACACAGTTACCGCACACACACACACACACAGAGAGCAAATACCGTGAATGTAGTTTGACACTGACCGTGCGGCGTAGGTCATCCTGTCGGGTCGCAGGGCTCTCATGAGGATGAGTTTCTGAAGCGAGCTCTTGCTCTTCCACTCCTGTGGCAGTTTCTCATTCTCTGGACATTCAGACTCCACCACTTTCTTCCAGCGTTTGGGTGAACCCTCAATGTCCCGATCCAGACCCCGAAACTCATCTGTGAAGCTCATCGTCTGTGTGAACATGCCGGGGTCATCTCAGGTGACCATCACAGGATTGTGTGTGTGTGTATATGTGTGTGTGTGTGTGTGTGTGTTACTTTAACAGCGCTCCAGGCTGAGTTCGAGAGAAAGTCCAGCGGGCTGCTGTAACTGTGATCAATGTTGAAGCGCAGCAGAAAGTCCAGCTCTCGAGCGTCCACCTTCTTACTCATCAGCAACAACTGATACACACAAACACGCTCAGGAAACATCAATGACGTGTCAGGATCTAATGTAAATGTTTGTGTGTTACCTGAAATGTAAGCTGTGCAGAAAATGTGAGTTTGTCTCTCTCGAACAATCCTCTGTTGATGTAATTGAATGTAGAGAAGGTGATGCCATCGATCAGTGTGTTCACACGTCTCTTCACATCTTCACACACATCTGCGTTCTGTACAGCTTTATGAAACACGACATTAAACGCCTGCAGGGACAAGATCCAGCGTTACAGATCATGTGTGCCATTATGGGATGTTGAAATGCATTCTCCTATCAAATGCAGATAAGCAAATTATTTCTATCATCGGTTGGATATCTCTAAAAATATAAACAGGCTCTATTAAAACAATGCTGTTTGTGTGAGCATCCCTAATCATCCGACATGACAGTAAAATAAAGTAAAAGATACAGAAAAAAAAACAGTAAAGAGAATAAAAATACAGAAAAGATACAGAAAAAAAACATAAAAGAGAATAAAAATACAGTAAAATAAAGTAAAGGATACAGAAAAAAAACAGTAAAGAGAATAAAAATAAAAATACAGAAAAGATACAGAAAAAAAGAGGAATAAAATAAGTAAAAGATACATGAAAATACAGAAAAAAACAGTAAAATAGAAAAAATGAAAATACAGTAAAGAAACGGTTCTATCCTCACACACCTTTAGGGAGAACTGGTACATGGGGTTGATCTTGTTCAGGTCATTGATGATGAAGTACAGGAGAGATGCTCTGACAGCTACGGGCCGGTAGTGTTCACGAGCTTCATTTATCTTCACCTCATTAACCTTTGCTTCCAACACCTGCACAACACAAACACCACATCACACCTCCAGAGAAACATCTCTGGCTTTTCTTTAAACAAACCACTTAAACTCCAGCTGGAATCTCTATCTGCATTGATTCTGGCAAGATTGTTTTGACATCTGTGTGTTATATTATGAATAACTGCAGACGGCATCTGACGAGTCACACAAACCTTCATCTCGATCTCTGCCGCCGTGTGTTTGGTGCTCTCCAGTTTGTCCACCAGCACGTCATCACCGAGGAAGTTACTCTCAGCGGCAGAGAGACGTGTCAGTAACTCGTCCTCCAACTGCTTCAACTCGATCTTAAACGTGTTCTGCTGTTTAGTCAATTCTGACTGCACACACACAACAACACAACAGTTGACTTTCAATATCTTACAAAAACCACTGAAGCTCATGAAGGAAACACAACACATGCCTTCAGATGCTCCAGATCGGGTCTCTCCAGGTTGACCACCTCGGCCAGCAGCTGATCCTCCAGCCCGTCACGTGTCACGGTGAAGTTGATCAGGGTGGTCTGAGCCTGAATCTCAGGTTTATAATGAGGGTTTGCCAGTTTAGTGTGCAGAATCAGATGGAAGTCTGGATGAAAATAACACTCCTTATCACCCACTTTAATACATCTGAAGAGAGACCAGAGAGAGACAGCGGGTCAGATAATGATGTTTCTTTCTAGTATTGTGTCGTGTACTTCAGTTATTTCATTTAATGTCGTCTACCTGCCCTTCTTGATGGTTTGTCGACCCAGCAGCGGATCAATGACGGGTTCAATCGTCTCCTCGAGATTCTCGATCAATACAGGCTCTCCAGAGACCACAGCCTGCTCAATAACATCCACGTACCTGAAACAACACACAAATACTCATCATTACTGATACTAATGCAACTAATAAGAGTTATTCTCAGTTGTGTATTAACTTAGTCTCAAATGTTTCTCCTATTTAATTGTTTATTAGGAGAAATAAAAACAGAAACAAATGAGTCATTGTTAAATCCATGAAGAGTATTGGAGATGAAAAAAAATGAGTGTAGATTGTTGAGGTAAAATAATCAGGATTTGGGTCTCTTGTAGAAACATTTAAGAAAGTGTATTTTTCTTTTATATTATTTATGTCTAAATATTATTGGTTTGTGTTATGTTTAGTTCAATTTGCTAAAAATTGTACACGTCATAAGGGGTGGTAAATCGAACAGCAGTACGCTGGAAGAAGGAAAGTGGGTCAGAAATCATTTTTTGACCACTTCATATGTGTTTTGTTTGTAGAATTAATTTAATCTTATCTTAATTTTAATGCATTTTTTGTCTGTCATTTATTTGCCTAAATAAATGGGAAGAATAAGCAAACGTTTCATGAAATGAAGTGCGTTCAGAACAAGGCCCGCTACCATGCTTCCACGGCCAAACCAGCATCAATTTGATGAGAAATGTTCATATTGAAATCTTCAATAATATTGACTTTTGATGTCAGACTTGATAAATCTGAGTTGAGTTTGTGTCATTGTTGAGATCTCTTCTGAAACTCTAATGACAGAGACATTTGTGAGATTTCTGACTCTTTTTCTCAGGAGAAATATCTGAGACACACATGAGACTTAAACAACACTTTCTATTTGCTCTTTATTTAATCTTATTGATGTCTAGAAGAAATAACTGAGAGTGTATTTAATTGATACAGTAGATGAGTGTGTTCTCTCTTGACCATCACTCACCCCTTCTGTCCGAGGTTAATGACCTTTAGTCTGTTGCCATAGTGACTCCTGAGCCATTTGATGCCCTGCAGCTGAGGGTCGATGAGCAGCGGCCAGCGCTCACAGTTACACAGGATTGTGGCGTTCTGTGTGGACATCTCATCACCCGGCAGACCTTCATTATTCCACTGAGCTATCGTGGCATCATCTGTTAACATGGAAATGGGATCTAATCCTTCAGTCATGGGAATGGGCACCTGAAAAACCACAGCAAGAACGCTTTATCCAAATGATATGTTTTCAGGTAAGCACCATCATCGGTTTGGATTTGGTCACAGAGTTATTTATTTAAAAAAATGTAAATATGCATGCAAAAATATACTTTGTAGGATTTTTGTGAATTAAAATACACAAACCAGAAGCAATAATACCCAACAAATGAAGAAGAGATGAGTCTACAAAGAACACAAATAGTTGTTTTTATTTATGAGGAATATGAACTGTTATGAATGTGATAATTGTGAAAACACACTTTATCTGACTATGAAAAATCATGATTTAAACAGAAACAAATGCTTTAAAAACTTTCTCATATGAGGATTTAAACCAGCAAATATTTACACCCGACCATCAGTATGATGAAAACCTTTGAGAGAAATCGTATTTTTTCATGTAATGTTGACATTTGTATGAAATTTTCCAGATAAAGACCTTCTGGGCACGCAGGTAAGGCATCCAGAGGTTGTGTAAGAGCTCGTGTCTGTATCTCTTTGAGAAAGATCCAGCGTAAGAGATGAAGGCTGCGGTGAGAAGAACATCACCACACAGAGTCGACTCCTGCTCTCTGTACTGAGATACTGAATAAACCCAGCGCACGTTCTCTGACTGAAACACACACACACAAAAACCCTCTCTAAACACTTCTATAGATGATAAACAATATAAATGCTGCATATACAACAGTGCCAGAAGTCATGTCTATAATAGGATTATTGATCTCATTTAAATACATTATTAAAGACATATCTTGTAGGCGTGTTGTGTAGCTGTGTTTGGGGTTTTTCTTCAGACCTCTAATCCTTTGACCAGTCGATTGGCCAGCTGAATGGTTGTATTCGTTCGGTTCACCTCGTCCTGACAGCGCAGTTTCTCTGACGTCGCTTTCTCAAACGCAGCCTTCAGCGTGTCCAGACTGCCGTCCAACTCCTACATAAACACATGTGACAGTTCATGTACAGACTTTATTCTGTGATACTGACGGATTGACTATTTAATTTTGGAAAACATACAAGGGAGCTTCAGATGAGCGGTCTGGCATCATTTATTTACCAATCAGAAGAGAGTATTTCAGAGAGACTCACCGTCAGTTTCTTTCTGATGATGTCCAGTTTCTCAGCGGCCTCGATCAGATCAGCGTTTGCTTGAGACAGACACATTCTCTTCACCTCCACCTCACACGACACCTGACAAACAAACATCAGCATCAGACGGCTCCAGATGATAAACGCTCACTCGTAAACTGATGTAACCTGAATAAAATGTCAGTTTTGAGATGTGTTTACTCACATACTTCTGTACAGAGCAGCATGAGAGAGAGAAACACACTGTAAACATACAACACAACACAAACCCAATGACAACACACAATAATATGATCTCTATCTGAAAAAAATAATATTCTATTGGATATAATGGGAATTGTATTGCTTTAAATAGAAATTATAATGGTGTGTGTGGTTCTTTACTGGTAAGGTGTTTTATTTGAACCAATAAAACACCATTAAATCCTACTGGAATAAAATATACATAAAGACGTTTTTGTGTACTGGTTTTAATGATTGATTTATTTATTATTAAATATTAAATAATATTATTTAATATTCAACATCTAATTTAATATTTAATTCTGACATATATTACTTAGTTTGGACTTTAGTTTGTCATTTTCTGAAGATAAGCAGCTCCATTTACTGACCAGTTGAAGAAAAAGAAAAATGAACTTCAGTGAATTTTATTTCTAGCCTTTCAGATCTTGTTTGTAACCTGAAGCGTTCAGTAATACACAAACTAACAGTGGTTTCACTACAATAATATTATGAATGTTTTTCACCGGACCTCGTGGAAACGGATGATGTTGATGACCCAAGCACAGAGACCGGCCGCCGCTGATGATTTCAGACGCACAAACTCTGGATTAAAGTCAGGATCACTCAGATAATCATCTTTGATCACTCGTACCGTAGCTTCAGGGATGTGTTCTTTATCAAAATTAACCAGCGCCTGCAAGAAATCATCCACCTACAAAACCCACAAAGATCTGCTTTACTTTCATGCTTTAATATGTTTGACTCTACATCTAAAAATTTGTTTCGAGTATATTTTAAGCACTGGGAATCAAATGTTCAGATTTCATTGGCAGGAAGATTATAAAATGCCAGAAGATTTCTGGTGAAATGTCAGAGGAATAAAAACAGAAACGCTGGTAAATGTGACACATCAGTGTGTGTGTGTTTAAATGTCACGCTCACTTTACTCATGACGACTTTAGATGCCTTCCAGCTGCGGTCTTTGGGAATCCGGCCGTGAGGAGCCAGAAGAACAAGAACCGCCGCAGAAACATTAGTCACGATGACGGGAGGATTCGGAAACGTCCTCAACTCTGTTAGATTCAACTAAACACACAAACACAGAGATTTAACTGTGTAAACAACACACACACACACAGACACACACACACACACACACACACACAGACAGACACACACACACACAGACACACACACACACACACACAGACAGACACACACAGACACACACACACACACACACACACACACACACACACACAGACACACACACACAGACAGACACACACACACACACACACACACAGACAGACAGACAGACACACACACACACACACAGACAGACAGACACACACACACACACACACAGACAGACAGACAGACAAACACACAGACAGACACACACACACAGACACACACACACACACACACACACACAGACAGACATCACACACACACACACACACACACACACACACACAGACAGACACACACACACACACACACAGACACACACACACACACACACACACACACACACACACACACACACACACACACAGACACACACACACACACACACACACACAGACAGACAGACAGACAGACACACACACAGACAGACACACACACAGACAGACACACACACACACACACACACACACACACACACACACACACACACACAGACAGACACACAGACAGACACACACACACACACAGACAGACAGACAGACAGACACACAACACACAGACAGACACACACACACACACACACACACACACACAGACAGACAGACACACACACACACACACAGACACACACACACACACACACACACACACACACAGACAGACAGACAGACAAACACACAGACAGACAGACAGACACACAGACACACACACACACACACAGACACACACACACAGACACACACACACACACAGACACACACACACACAGACAGACACACACCCTGTTGAGTGTGTTAAGCGCTGCATTAGCCGCCTGTAACGCTGGTTCAGCTTTTGCCAGATCTTCTTCAGTCTCCTGCTGCTGTTTCGTCACTTCTGCTTGAATCGCTTTTACCTGATGAACACAAACAAACAAACTTCACTACCATTCAAATGTTTAGAGTCACTTACTTATGTTGTGACTAAAATGTCTCAAAACTATATTTCTTCATCAATAGTGAATCTTTAATATCAAACAGGGACTGTGATGTTGTGAAATGTTTTTGGTCATGTGTGTCTCACTCTCTGTTCCTCAGCGTCTGCTACACTTCTCTCTTGACTGAGTTTCTCGCTCTGCTGACCAATTTTAGCGATGAGAGCTTCAGTGTCTGTGTTTCTCAGCTGTAACTCCACCTCCTGTATGGCCAACTTAGCCTTTAAATCCTCCACCTGACAATGAGAGAGAGAGAGAGAGAGAGAGAGAGAGAGAGAGAGAGAGAGAGAGAGAGAGAGAGAGAGAGAGAGAGAGAGAGAGAGAGAGAGAGAGACAGAGAGAGAGAGAGACAGAGAGACATAGAGACAGAGACACTCATTTCTGTAGCCTTTATTTGGTATGAGTTAACCTTGTAAATGCTCTTCTAAGATAATTTTTCAGATTTGTTGTGAAGATAAACCTGTGATGCAGTGGTGAGTAATTTCTGCAGGCCGTTCTCCAGACGCTCCATCTTCTGAGTGAGTTCTCTTCTCTTTGACCCCAGCAGGTTGCCGTACAGCTTCATGAACTCCAGAAAGCTCTTGGGTGTGGTGTAATTAAAGCGTTTTTCATTCTGTTGATACTTCACGCTCACTTCATTTACGCTGGTGTGAGCAAATGAGATGAAGTCACTGATGGACACTCGCACTGCCGGCTGCAGGACAGAAACACATTTTTGGTTTTATCACCAGACACATGCTGCATGTCATTTGCATAAAATTTATATAACTATATAGTGGGCGAGATGGATTATGTCCAAAATCTTAGTAGATGCCTGGATGACATATTGTGCCTGATGGATTTTTTCATTGATGTATGCTTTTTGTTGTAGCGTGTCCCAATCATTGAATGAGTATTAAAAGTGTTAATTGTTCTCTCTCTCACCTCCAGACTGGGAATACTGTGTATGAAAGTGCTGCTGACAGACTGCAGAGCATGTTGAGGCCACGGATGAAACCAATCGATGGAGGTGCAGTTTACCAGAGCCGGAAACTTCCGAGCACGTGTGCGAAGAGTAAAGCCGACCGGAGAGAAACACAGCACCACCTACAGCACGGGAGGATCATGACATCAGCATCTGATGCTAGTCAAGTGAATGATGGAGGAATTTAAAACACAGATATACAGCAGACACCTTTAGTTGTCGTCGTATGCGCTCGATGAAGAAGTTCCAACAGTTCTCGCGTGTGTCCAGCATACCCTGAGCCCTTAACTCCACACGGATAGAGGAGACGATCATATCCACCTCCTCCTCACTGAACAGATCAGGAATATCACCTAAACACACACATCATACTGATAGATCAGCTGGTTTAAATCCTCATGTGAGTTTCTCTTAAAGTTTTTAAAGCATTTGTTTCTGTTTAAATCATGATTTTTCATAGTCAGGTAAAGTGCTGTTTTCAGAATTATCACATTCATAAAAGTTTCCTCATAAATTATAATAAAATAACTATTTGATGTTCTTTGAAGCATAGTTTCTTCATTTGTTGGGTATTATTGCCTCTCAATGTCTAGACTGATATTTTTCTGATGTCTGGACTCATAAATACATGTGAAAATTTATATATTAAGTTTTGACTGAAAATATCACATCCATAACACCCAGATTAGTTTGTTTTGTACCTGATGCCAACATGTCATTTATCAGCACCAGAAATCTTTCATCAGGAATCTGAGCATCTGTGTGCAGGAAGACTGTAGCGATGTTCTTCACTCCCACCTTAATGTACAGAGCTGCTATATCACTCTACAGAGAGAGAGAGAGAGAGAGAGAGAGAGAGAGAGAGAGAGAGAGAGAGAGAGAGAGAGAGAGAGAGAGAGAGAGAGAGAGAGAGAGAGACAGAGAGAGAGAGAGAGGAGACAGAGAGAGACAGAGACAGAGAGAGACAGAGACAGAGAGAGGGAGAGAGAGAGAGAGAGGAGAGAGAGAGAGGAGAGAGAGAGAGAGAGAGAGAGAGACAGAGAGAGAGAGAGAGAGAGAGAGAGAGAGAGAGAGAGACAGAGAGAGACAGAGAGAGACAGAGAGAGACTTTAGATCTGATAGTTCACCCAAAAATAAAAATTCATTTTGTCATGTCAAACCTGTATGACTTTCTTTCTTTATCAGAACACAAAAGAAGATATTTTGAAAAATGTTGATAATCAAACAACATTGACCTCTATTGTATAAACACAAAACCACAGAGACATCATCTTTTTTCACTACTGAAAGAGTGAACTGACCCTGAGGTCGCTGATGCCGTAGCCCTTGCGCAGTGTGATCTGAAACACTTCCAGGACGCTGAGGAAAGCAGCAAGACGACAGAGACTCTGTTTTCCGCTTCCACCCACTCCGATCAGTAACGCGTTCCCCACCGGAGACTCCAGAATACGACTGATCCGACAGCTACACAACACACAACGACATTTGACGATAACCACGCCGTGTTTTTGTGTGATGTGAAACAGGATTGAGACTCACATGTGCTGCATGGCCTCTTCAAACAGCACCAGGTTCATGTCGGAGTGCAGTTCATTGTAATGTTCCAGCGCGTCCATCAGGGTCTTCTGGAGCTTCTCCATGTCCGTCACCTGCGCGTAACGCGGCTCACCCACACCGTGAGCGAAATGAGAGTAGATGAGCGGCTGGTTGATGAAGATGGACTCGTCTATGCCCTGCGAGACAGAGAGAGATGTCATTTAGTTAACAGGTCAGGTGACCCGACAGGGTTTTGGAGAAGATCTGCTCACCTCAAAGTATCTCTTGCCCGTGTCCAGTAGGATCTTGTTAAAGAGCTCCACGTCTTTCTCCTCCATGAGTTTATCTGAATACACGCGAGAGGACTCGTGCAGCCACAGGTGCACCAGATCTAAGGGGTACCGCACCTGTTCTGGCAGAGCAAACACAATACCCTGCACAAAAACAAGAGCAGCATTAATACATTGTTCCCAGGGATTGATTTGAATGCATCGTCTCGTTTGACACCCACCTGGAAGATGTTGGAGATGTCTCTGAGGTTAAAGATGTAGTGGAAGCGTATGGCGGTGGGAAGAAAGTTCTGGCTCATTTTCTGATGAAGGCAGATGGCAGCCTGCACTAGCGTGCTGACCATACGACTCACACCGTAACTGTAACCGCCCTGCTGGAAGTGACCGCTAAGAATACTGCTGTATATAGTGTTCAGAGCATCAGCGCCGGGGAAATGAACAGCAAACACTGAGAAATGCCTCTGGAGAGAGAGAATGAATGCATGAGGGAATGTAAAATATGAACAGAGACTTATTAGTTGCCATACCTATGGACCAAGTTGGATGACCAGGTTGGATGTGTGTTGGTTGTCATGGTTACTTGTCAACCAGGTCAGATTTGTATTCATTGTTATGGTTACCTATAGACCAGGTCAGATGTATATTGGTTGTCATGGTTACCTGTATTCTAGGTTGGATGTGTATTGGTTGTTATGGTTACTAGTAGACCGGGTCAGATGTATATTGGTTGCTATGGTTACCTGTAGACTAGGTTGGATGTGTATTGGTTGTTATGGGTGCTAGTAGACAGAGTCAGATGTATATTGGTTGTCATGATTACCTGTAGACCAGGTCGGATGTATATTGGTTGTCATGGTTACCTGTAGACTAGGTTGGCTGTGTATTGGTTGTTATGGTTACTAGTAGACCGGCTCAGATGTGTATTGGTTTTTATGGTTACTAGTAGACCGGGTCAGATGTATATTGATAGTCATGGTTACTTGCGTGGATGTTTAATTGTTACTATGGTTACCTGTAGTCGAGGGTTGACTGAGAAGCTTCCTGCTGTTGGGTTCATGCAGGTGATGTATTGACAGTTATGAATCTCCTTGAGGACCAGCCTCTGACGGTCATACCTGACACACACACACACACATAAAGATGTAGTGTAGAGTTAAGTCTAAGCATGCTTAAAGACAAGTCTATAAATACAGTATGAACATCAACCTTCATTGCACACAGTCATACCAGTGTGAGTAGTCCAGGTGTTGTCTAATAAGGGTGTGAGGTTGTACAGTGCCATAAGCATCAACCTCAGGCATGTTCACATCATCCACAAAGTATATGAGCTTTTTAGTGCCGGGAGGAGCAAAGTTTCGTCCTGCTCTCTTCTCCAGCGGCTTCTCCAGCACACCTACAGGGAAAAAAAACATGTGTATAGATATGTTGTGTGTCTGTGTGTGTGTATGACATCCATCCTCTGGCTTACGTTGTAACATGGCTGAGGTCGTGTAGTAATTGAACG
Organism: Beaufortia kweichowensis; assembly: GCA_019155185.1. Taxonomy (NCBI): domain Eukaryota; kingdom Metazoa; phylum Chordata; class Actinopteri; order Cypriniformes; family Gastromyzontidae; genus Beaufortia; species Beaufortia kweichowensis. The sequence continues at coordinate 19,045,812 of CM032798.1, forward strand.
GTACTTTGGCCACCATGAATTCCTCTTTGAGTTTAGAGATCTTGTCCCACACCAGGATGGTTTTCCCCACACCAGCGTTTCCCACCAGCATCACCGGCTTTCCCTTCCACAGGAGTAACTCCATGAAATACGTCAGACAGATGGTCTCGGCCGAATGGACCAACATCGTCTGCACACGTGAATCAAATGTCATATAAAGGTTAGATTTATGCTACTAGTTTGACTATCAAAATTATTGTTTTCCTTACAACACAGTAAAATTTACAACAAATAAATTTGTTTAAAGATCAGAAAAAACAAACAAAGATTGATCACATTAACTATGAACACCTGATTTGATCAGAAAGTTTGATTTGATCTTAATATTGAACAGTATATCTATTGTTTTATGTTTTATAATTAAAAAACAAACTTTTGCTTGAAAAAGCCACTCGGTTATCTAGCACATAGTAAACAGCACTTGATATTTTTATAAAACATTCAATGACATTCATACTTTTTAGGTGTACAAATATTTTAATAATGATGTATTCTATTATATTTAATACTTTCCTGTTTTTTCTTTTCTTCATGTAAAGCAGTTTAAAACAGTGCAAGACTGTAAAAACAGCTATATAAATCTGAATTGAATTTGAATTAAAATAATGATATTTAAGTTACAGTGAAATACTAATAATATATTAGTAAATTATTATTACAACATTTCTTGTTATAGGTGTTAAAGAAAGTAAACAGGTAAAAGTTTTGTTGGTCACTGACCTGAAGCGGGACATCAGGCTCCAGCTCAAACACAGGTGTGCGCTCGGTCCACGGGCTGAAGCGTTTGGTGTTGGGGTCGATGTAGTAATCAAACACCGTACCCTGAGAGGGAAACTTCACCGCTCTCATCTCCTTACACCACCAGCGACTAAACACTGAACGATAGTCTATGAGCTGAGAGAGAGAGAGAGAGTAAAAGAGAGAGTGAGCATCACAAAGAGAAAGTCACGTCAACAAACTCGATTCATGAAGTTAGACTGACATGATCCTGAAACAGAGCTCCTCCAAAAGCCCAGACACACGCGAACACAAAGTAGATCTCGTAGAGCTCACGGGGAGAGTCAGGAGGAGTGTTTTCATCCGTCAGCAGACAGTCCAGCAGACAACACAGAGTCTGAGACACACAAACAAGACCTTTACTCATCATGTGAATGAAGGTTCATATGTAACCCGTGTGTATGTGTCTGACCTGCACCATACTGCTCTCAGGAATGGGTGTGATGGTCTTCAGGTTACATCTGACCTGCTCCAGACAGTACGGCACGTACTTATCAAAGAGGATGGTGAGATTGGCTCGCTCTGATTGGGCGTGGCGAGTGTCAATCCAGCTCGTCACATACCTGTCGATAATTCAGATTCGCACTGCGGCATGTGGTGTGAACCCAAATTAGCGGTAGAAAAACACACGGTGTCACTTACGAGCTCCAGCCCAGATCCTGAGGGTTCACGTAAAGAATTCCAGCCCTGGATACGGTTGCCGGGGTGGCGGCCTTTAGATGACTGATCTCAAACAGTAAGCGCATGGATGGAGTTAATGATATCCGTTCATTACTGGCCAGTGTGAGCACCTAATACACACAACCAACACATTCATACAAACAAATGCATGTGTAGTTATTGCATAGAAATACTATCTGTCTAGATTTATATATATACACACATTTCAAAATCATCCAAATACATTAATAAGGTACATGTGACCCCATATGTAAAAAGCCCTTATTTGTTTTCTACATAAAATCATCCTACATACTGTAATGTAAAGAATATTCTGTGAAAACATATCCTGGATATCTTTAATATTGACTTTAGGAAAGCCCAAAACTGAAATGTTAGGAAGCTAACCTCCTGTGTTTGTTTGTACAAAATAATAATAAACTGTAATGTTATTCATTATAATTTCAGACTTTAGCCTGAATTTCACAAATGCATGTTACACTCCAGGTTTATAATACGGTTAGTTTCAGTTCTTGATTGTGATTGGTGAAGAGTTTTAGATGATTGTGTGTATCATCACCCATAACAACATAAACATACATCACAATCTCTCACAGACGGTTTTATCCAGCGGAAGAAAGACTTTAGAAACGTCTGATCTAGAGAAACACAGTCAGATGTTTTATGTCATGATGATCAACCTTATTATCATCCATAACAGTGTTCAGAGATTCAATCCACATGGGGTCGATGTCTCCATCTAGAACAATCCACTTCGGTCCATCATGAGATACAGACGACAGTTCTCTCATAGTGGAGGAAAACAGACCTGAGACACACAACCGAGGAATCACTGAATGATCACACAAACACACCAAAACGCATTAGATGACAAACGGTCATGTTGGGATTTTTGCGTCCATTATTTTTAAATAAGAGCCATTAAAATACCACGACCTGTCGCCAACCAGCCCATTGTGTAACGATTCCTACTCTAAGTAATAGGATACACATATAAAGACACACAATACAGAGCCACACACACACAAACAAACAAGACACACACGGACCATCCTTCCATTCCCGTGTGGCCGGATGCAGAAAGCCGAAGAGCTCATCTGTAGTGACAGCTTTAGGGTTGATGTCAGTCCAGATGGGCTTCAGTTTCATGTTGGAGTAAGTCTTGTGTAGCGTCTTCAGGATCTGACACACAAACAAAACAATCGGTCGAAATATGATTTGAACAGAACGACCCAAACCATGCGCCGTCATTGGTCTGACCTGACTCTTTCCTGTCCCGGCTCCGCCCACTACAAACACAGAGTGTCTCACGGTCAGCAGCTCCTCCAGCTGAGTCACCTGAGGTAAAGACAGATGAGAAACATGGAAACGGCCGTCACGTACAGCGGACGGCAGATAGAATCCCAAACCTTCAGTATGAAGTTCTCCTCCGGCTGCAGGTGGAGCTCAGAGACGGACTGACGTACGTTCTGCTCCAGCTCGTGATCTCTCTTGCGTGGGATGTCCAGAAGAGGAAACAGATCACTGATCAGACCCAGAAAGATCGGCACGTCACTCGTCACGACCTTAGGGAGGTTAAAATCCCTCAGCGCGCGCATCAGCACCTGATGAAACACAAACATGACAATGAAACATCTGTGAAAAAAATGAATATTAATTATTATTCAGTCAAAATGTTTCAGTTTACAAAGAGCACCTGCTCTTCAGGACGACTTCTCTCCTCTCTCTTCAGTGATCCGGCCACAACCAGAACTGACTTTATGGCTCTCAATCCCCAGTCATAATGATCCTACAACAGTCAATGATCATGAGCGAATTAACCCTTTAAGTGTGTTTATAAATGAACATGTGTGTGTACCTGTTTGGAGAGCAGCTCTTTACACAACGTGTAGAGACTGATGAACTTTCGTGCGAGCAGACGCGCATCAATAAAACCTTCAGCCACCAACATGATCTCACAGATTAACTCATAATCCGGAATCACCATCGCACACGGCCTGTCACATACAGACAAACTGTTTTCAGTCAGTGCTACACACACATACAGCTGTAGAATGTGCTGATTGGCTGGTGTGGTATTTGTCCCGCCCCTCCTGCGCTGGGATTGGATGATTCAAGTTCAAGTTGAAGTTTATTTGTGTAGCGCTTTAACACTGTAGCACTGTTTCAAAGCAGCTTTACAGCAGAATAAACAGAATGACAAGCAGAAAATATAAAAGCTCATTTAATAACTAAAATCTAATATCAGCTCAGTCTCCTAATGACACTGAACCCAAACTCCATTAATGAATGTATATATATATATATATATATATATGGAGAAAAACCCTTGGGAGAATCCAGACTCACTTGGAGGGTCATTTCTCCTCTGACGCGTCACAGCTGCAGTCAGTAGTTTGATAAAAATTATTTGATTTAAATTAACTAAAGTTTAAAGCCGTGTAGGTCTGAGTTTTGAGTTGATCTGGATTGAGTTGTTTTCCTAAAACTGAACTATTTTAACTCAAAAAACACAAGGTGCTGGCGTTTTTGAATGTGTAGCTTCACATGATAACCGCAGAATGAAGAAGACATAGAAGCGTAGTGGAACCTGAAGAGTGCTTTGAGGTTCTCTGGTAGTTCAGTTCTCCCGGCGTATCCAGGGTTCAGAGTGATGAAAATCCCAACGGTTGGTCTCAACTCAATCTCCTCTCCAAGAAAATGAAACCTATGTGAAACACAACAATGAAGAGGAAAATGACATGACATGAAATACTTTCCAATAGCTTCATTTGTAGTTGTAAGATTCTGACCTTTGTTTCTTGTTACGGACAGCATCTTGAATGGTTTTCACCTGCACGGCGACCACAGACAAAACCTCCACCGAGATCCTGTTAAACTCATCGAAACATCCCCAGACGCCCGTCTGTGCCAAACCTTTATAGATATTTCCTATAGACTGAGAGAGGCAAAGATAATATAATGATGTGTCCTAAACTGCCAAATTCTGATTTCGACTTGCATTCACCTTGTAGTCCATTTGCTCGGAGCAGTTGAACACATAGACCATAATGCCGAGCGAGCGGCCCAGGTCTTTGGTGGTCTCTGTTTTGCCGGTTCCGGCGGGACCAGATGTGGCGCCGCTCATGGTGAGATGCAGAGATTGAGTCAGAGTGATGTAACATCTGCAGAAAGAGAGAAATAACGTGAGTAACCACATCGCGTCCTGAACGGACATGTGATTTATCTGTGATCTCTCACCGGTCAGTGAGTGGAGTTATGACTAGTCTGTTTGTGTTTCCCAAATACTCGTATGAGAACTGAAACTGTGCGTCACAGATGTTGATGAAACAGTGCTTCAGCTGCTCGTCCCAGCGGTGACGTAACTGAGACAACCACGCAAACGCCTGTGCATTGGTCACCTAAGACACGCCCATTATGACATCATCATTGCCTAAAGCCTTCAAACTTCAGCTTTCAAAATGTAGATTTTTCATCGCAATACCTTCTGAGATATCAGTTTGGCGACCACGTCACGAGCGTGGACGTCGATGGTGCAGATGGTCATGATCTTCTGTCGATCGCCAGGCGTGAGATCACCGAGTAACATGTTGATCAGAGAGTTCAGCTGACTGATCTATCACAGCCAATCATAAAAATCATTTACTCAACCGTCAGTATAAGCAAGCATGTGTGAGATCATTCTGTTTATATACTCAGTTACCTGTTTTCGGTTGTAGTCTTTAAGTGCCGTCTCGAAACCCTCCTCCACCCTCTCAAAGGCGATCCCAACATCTGTCGCCCACCACATCTGACTGCCGGTCAGTGCCACCTGATACAAACACACACAGATGTGCATCACTACAACTGAATGAACAGATGACATCATAAATGAACACACACAGACCTGTGCTGGGTAATCAAGCAGCCACTGATCTCGAGGTTTGTCTTCATAAGCTGCTACAGCTTCAGAGATCTCCTGACGAACTGTGGAACGCATGGCCTCCTCCAGAGCATTCAGCCAACACTCCGCCTGTGAGGACGAGAGAACCAGAGAGAGAGAGAGAGAGAGAGAGAGAGAGAGAGAGAGAGAGAGAGAGAGAGAGAGAGAGAGAGAGAGAGAGAGAGAGAGAGAGAGAGAGAGAGAGAGAGAGAGAGAGAGAGAGAGAGAGAGAGAAAGAAAGAAATGAAGGAAAGAAAGAAAGAAAGAAAGACAGAAAAAAGAAGAAAGAAAGAAAGAAAGAAAGAAAGAAAGAAGAAAGAGAAAGAGAGAAAGAAAGAGAGAAAGAAAGACAGAAAGAAAGACAAAAATAAAGAAAGAAAGAAAGAAAGAAAGAAAGAAAGAAAGAAAGAAAGACAAAAAGAAAGAAAGAAAGAAAGAAAGAAAAGAAAGACAAAAGAAAGAAAGAAGAAAGAAAGAAAGAAAGAAAGAAAAAAAGAAAGAAAAAAAGAAAGAAAGAAAGAAAGAAAGAAAGAAAGAAAGAAGAAAGAAAGAAAGAAAGAAAGAAAGAAAGAAGTGTGTGTGTTTCAGTGTGTGCCTGGTAATTAACACATCCCCAAAAAATAGGAATATCAGTCAATTTTGACCTTGTGGGGACAAAAGAAAACCCAATATGTGTGTGTGTGTGTGTTTCAGTGTGTGTGTGTGTGTGTGTGTGTGTTTCAGTGTGTGTGTGTGTTTCAGTGTGTGTGTGTGTGTGTGTGTTTCAGTGTGTGTGTGTGTTTCAGTGTGTGTGTGTGTGTGTGTGTGTGTGTGTGTGTGTGTGTTTCAGTGTGTGTGTGTGTGTTAGTTTGTGTTACCTGTCCCTGACACACACAGGGTTGTGAGAATGGCACATATTCTCCCTCTCTGCTGTACATTCCCAGTGCAATTGTTGTTTGTGTTTCTGTTTCTCTAACATCATCACCATCATCATCATCATCTTTAAAGCTGAGATCAGCCAGATTATCAAAGAGCTTCAGCAGGTGACGTGTCACCTGAACACGACACACAATCATAAGCAAATAACACACAAACACACACATTATTTTGAGCTTTTTGTTGTATATTGATATAACCTGTCTGGGCTGAGTTCCTTTAGAAACTATTTCCAGCAGGTCACTAGCAGAGACAAAGTAAAACCTGGGAAACGTCAAACGCTTCGTCTCCAAATACTCCGCCAGAGCCTTCTCACACACTGACAATCTGCAACACACACACAAATATAATCCTCTATATAATGTTGTACAGTATGTAATAATCAACATCAATAGGATTGCAGAAGGTCATGTGATCTTAAAATGACCTCTGCTGAAGAGTTTCAAGTTGCTCCAAGAAGCCGGGTTTGTTAGTGACCATGATCACATTATCCGTCTCCACGACAGTCACCATTAAACCCTGAAATTAAAATGTAAACGTGTGTGTGATCTCTGACACTACCAGTCAAATGTCTGCTGTTTAGATATTTTCCACATTTTACAATAGCAGTAAACTCATCACTATCATGAAATGACACAAGTGTAACTGTGTGAATTATGTTGTGACTAAAATCATCTAAAATAAATGAACACTATGTTATATTTGATCATCTTCACACTTTGTGTAGAATTTGTAAATCATACTCGTGACATTTTATCATCCAGATTCTTGAGGTCTCAACCTGAAAAGCTTTTTAAACAGAACTAAAGAAATTTCTATTTATACTGATTTTTATTCATTATTTACTCCAAGTAATCCATTTAAAAAATATTCCCTTAATAAAATGATAGTTTTCTAATAAAAGAAATGAATATGCTGCACAATGATATGTTTCTATACAAAAGTACTTTTAAACATTGAAATCAGAAGATTTTTAGATCATGAGAAACATTTTTGTCAATTGTGAGTAAACTTTTTATTGAATATTTTAATTTTATATGAATATAGACATGGGTTGATACCTGGAGATCCTGGTGGATGCCTTGAAAGCGTTCTGCATCATGTGCCAGTTGGTTTCTGATATCTTCAGAGTTGGTGAAGATGCTCTGGAGGTGAGCCCACGTACGCTGAACCGCCAGCCATGTCCCGATGACCAGATCAGCCACCATCAGCCTCCGCTGCCAGCCGCTCACCTCCACCATAAAATACTCCACATACTTACTCATGAGAATGTTCTGGAGCTGAACCTGAACAACACAAGCACACGTAACTGAACTGAACATATCATCTGAACTGATTAGTCTAATCTGAAACACAGTTACCTGGTTGTCCTCGAGGGTTTCAATCAGGTTCTCATCAGCTTTAAGCAGAGGTGTTCCTGTACTGTTGTGTGTCTCATACGACAGAGACATCATAGACCATGTGTGCTGGATCTCACACAGAATCTGCTCACAAACACACACACACACATGATCAACTGCCACACACGTGTAACATACAGCAGAGCATCACTGTACCTTCTCAATGCCCATCTCCTTCACTGCTTTATCCACAATGTTCTTCACCTCATCCTCCACACGGTGGAGCTGAAGCTCCAACAGATCACCCAGTGTGGTGTTCTCATCCATCACAAAACTCACCTACACAGAGAGAGAGAGAGAAGAGAGAGAGAGAGAGAGAGAGAGAGAGAGAGAGAGAGAGAGAGAGAGAGAGACAGAGAGAGAGAGAGAGAGAGAGAGAGAGAGAGAGAGAGAGAGAGAGAGAGAGAGAGAGAGAGAGAGAGAGAGAGAGAGAGAGAGAGAGAGAGAGAGAGAGAGAGAGAGAGAGAGAGAGAGAGAGAGAGAGAGAGAGAGAGAGAGAGAGAGAGAGAGAGAGAGACAGAGAGAGAGAGAGAGAGAGAGAGAGAGAGAGAGAGAGAGAGAGAGAGAGAGAGAGAGAGAGAGAGAGAGAGAGAGAGAGAGAGAGAGAGAGAGAGAGAGAGAGAGAGAGAGAGAGAGAGAGAGAGAGAGAGAGAGAGAGAGAGAGTATAAATATAATATATATCTTGCACCACATGATCAGTGAACATGAAATGTAGTTTCACACAGCAGATTCTTGATTAATTTTCTTTGTGTTCATTGGGTTGATGTTGAAACAGCAGCTCATGTGTGTGGTTTTTTTACCCCTGTTGTGTTCATGAGCTGTTGCCAGTGTCTCTCTCTGACAGCAGGATTCTGAAGTTCATTTACAGCACGTAATGACGTCAACAGATTCTTCACGATGGACTCCAGACCGCTGTAAACGTCCCACGCTCGAACCTCTTTATCCAGAGTCTTCATCTCCTGCACAAACATACAGACATAAATCACTCCTAAATCATCTGAATTATTAATCCACATTTCTGTGGGTTTTGGACATACCTTAGCAAATCTCCTGAGCTCCATGTCCATCTGCTCCACATTGATCTCCTTCCATTGAGTCTTTGTCCAGTCTGAGATACTGGACTACAATTACACATCATTTCCACAATCAGACAATCAGAGAAGACATTTCAGCAACATGACAGATGTTTTTAAACTGTACTGCAGGTATAATGAAGTTTAAAGTCTATGATGGGATTACCTTGACAAACATGACCATATCCCACACCGCTTTAACCAGGATGAGATCTGAACGACACTGTCCAAGCTGTTTGTATTCAGGGAAACTGACCTCAAACAGATTAGCTGTTTGCTGAAGTTTAGACATCTCGCTCTCTAACTGAGCAACTGCACGATTCGCCTGGATACAAACACTTATTATAAACACACACATCTAAACACATAAATATGCTGCAAAAACACAAAAAATAATGTATGATATGGTATTTACATACAGGCCATTTTAAAAAGTACAAACATTACACCCGAAAAATGACATTTACAAATGACGGTTGGGAGAATTTTTTGATGAATTGTTGCTTTAAAACAGAAGACTAACAAAAACAGATTCATCTGACCACACACATTGACACATCCGCCATCTTGGAAAGGGCAACATTTCATTTGCTGTCATCACTCACAGTTTTCCAAGATGCCACAACATAACAATGTTTAGATTTACGCCTTTGGTGGGTATATATATATATATATATATATATATATATATATATCTAGATTATAGTTTAGTCAAAGCACCTTGTCGATGAGTTTGTACGGCTCCTCCAGTCTGATGTAGAAGATTGACTCTGTGCGAAAATGCTCTCTGAACTCATGCTGCTTAATCTACAAAACAAACCACAGTCTGCTTCAAAACTAGACAAAACATCAACACCAAAGTTCATCATGCTGATGAATAAGTGCATTTCACATTTAACGTTTCCAACTCCTCACCTCAAACCGTACACATTTTCTGCGGATGACGGAAACTTCGTTGGACTGGAGAGGAGCGACCTCGTGTTTTACCGTAAACGCCACCTTTTTAAGGTTCTTCCATTTGTCTGGAAGTGACTAAATCAAACACGTGTGTGTTAGTAGTGTTCATGAAACGATTGAGATGAATGTAAATGAGGTGTTTACCTCCAGCAGTATGTAGTTATGCTCTGGCAGCTGTTGGTTGTATGTTTTCAGCAGGTCTGCAGTGGCTTTCATAGGTTTGAAATGTTGCTCTGTGCTCAGCTGACGGTCACGGATGGCCATCAGATGACCCATGATGTCCACCAGTTTGCCATAATCCCCGTCGCTTACTGTCCTTGACAATCCGAGCTCTGTATTCTCAATAAATGATGCCAAATCCTGCACACTGAGACAGATGCAGTATAGGTTTGACTCTTGAGATGTGATGCCACAATAAATTAGTCAAATCTGCACAGATGTTGCTTATATCAAATGCAAGTCTATTATATTTGTAAAATGCAGATTTCCCACAATGCTTTGTGGAATATCTACATGGAGCTCAGCTCTGACTGTTCCAATATGGCGGATGACATATATAGCATCCCATAGAAACAGACCCTAATCAGGCACTAATGTATATATACAGTATATCTGTGATTTGTTACCTGTCATTGACATGGTTGAGCAGGTGCTCTTTGAACATCCAGCTCCATTTCTTGATGATGTTCATGAGAGATATTTTAAATGGTTTGATGTCCACCTGACACCATCCACAAAACACTCTCTTCTCCTCTAATACACTGACCTTATCGTAAAGATCCTCAAACTCACTGATCTAAAGACAAAATTATTGAACTTATTGCACTTGCAATGACAAGGTAATGGGCATAACGCATAAATGCAAATGATTTCATTTTAAATGAGTCCCAAGTGGTTCACTAGATTTACCTGTTCTCTAAAGTTCTGTAGCTTGGGTGGGTTTTTCGGCAGCTCGTAATCTGCATAAAGCTCCGCCTCCTCTGCAGAGAGGGCGTGTCCATAGAGCAGAAACTGCCTCATAAACTCCGCCCTGTCTCCGGTCCACAGGTAGCGATAGGAATCGAAGGAATGTTGAAACACTTTGACCTTAGCGATGGCATCACGCGCACGGCGACGCACCAGCTGAGCTAATTCTGTCAGCTCTGGTATCTGATCAACATCAGCCTACAAAATAAAAGACATCAAAGGAATGATTGCGTTCATGAGATGAACACACATAAATGCAAATATAATGTCAAGGAAAACCAACAGAAAGCACTAAATGAGTTAAATGAACAAACATAAAGTTTGTAGCTTTGGTGAAGAACTCTTGCCAGAAAAGACAAGAAGTTTTTTCTTTTTATTTACACATTGAAAACCATAACAAATGTTGACAAACACAAAATTATATATGTCCCACTTTACAAGAATATTTAGAGGTCACAATACAGATAATATTTTTAACATACAGACCTGATACGTCTCTGACTGTTTGATTTTGGACAATCTCTTCATAAAAGAAGCCATTTTAAAAATATCTGCCACCATCTGATCGATGATGTCATAGAAGTTGCCCTTCTTTGACAGGTCGAGCGAGGGGTGAAAGGTCATATCTGAGGTCAGGGTCAGCTGAACTTCAAACAGTGGAGCGATACGGAGCGCTGGATCCGTGTTCTCGACTAAATACTGCAGTGAACATCGTACAGCGCTGCAGAACCCAGAGAGAACGGTTCTGTCTACATGTTCTGTGTAGGACTGCCATGTTTCAGATTCAACATCAGCACCGAGCAGAACGGCATTATCCTGAACAAGACAGAGCGAATAAGATTTCTGTTTATCTACTTTGGTACTTGTTTCTAACTTTTATGAAAAGTTTAAAAATAATGAAACTTCTCTGTCGTGTTAAATGATAAAGTGACACCTGGACGAGTTCATGTATCTTCTCTCCGGTCCGTGTAATAAGAGCGTACTGTCGGCAGAAGTTCTCCTCGACATCGCTGAGGTTGAGCAGGTTGCCGTGGCGACTGGTCTTGCGTGTGATGCAGGCGGAGTGACTGAAAACTCCCATCAGCCCCTGCAGCTTGTCCAAGTTATCTTTGCTCTTCTGCACACGCTCTGACACATCACGCACCAGATCACGCGTGCTACAGGAACACACAACATGATGAATGTCAGTTAACACAAAACACCAAACAGCATCATACTGGTTTTGTTCTGGATAAACCTTCTCTTTATTGCAAGCACCTTCACACTAAACATACTGACATACTGTGTCTACACACTGGTGATGATGATGATGATGATGATGTGACATCACCTTCTGATGTAATCTGTAAGATCTTCATCACTCCACTGTAGTTCTGTTAATGCTGGTCTCAGTTTACGCCTCACTTCCTCCAGCTCCGACTCCACCAATCGCAGCTCAACACACAGAATTGTGCTGTGAAGCTTATTATACCACTGACAGATCTGAGACAGTGTACTTGTGTACTGAAAACACCAAAACACACACAGATCAGAGGACATCAGCGGGGAAACAAATAAATTAAGAAGTGATGACTGAGACATTTCAACATGTTAAAAGTTTAAAGGTTTTAAACTATATTAAAAAAACAAATGCACTTCATTGGCTAGTCACGCAAAACAGGAAGTACACGTAAACTGACGTTTGCTCACATTGACAAACTTGAAATCAACTACAACAGAAAAGTCATGAGCAAACATGCAAGTGATGTAAAAAATACCCAGATGCAAGAAACACATGCAATCAAATCCAAAATCACTTATTCAAATGATACAGTTGATGTATAAAAAGCTACTGCAACATAAAATGAAAGATTACTTTAATGATGTCCAGACATGTGATCTCACCAAGTGAAGTGTTTCCCGTTTGGAGTAGAGATTTACAGCCGCTTTGGGAATGTTGTGATTCTTCAGTATTCCAAGATACTTCACTTCCCTCAAAACTGACGTCAACTAAAACACACAAATAACACAACAGACGAGTAAACATAAAGAGAACATGCTATACAACTGTGGACAAATTTACAAGTTACGGTTCATAAAGACTATAATAAAAACTAAAACTCCAGAACACAAAACCACCGAGACATTTCTCCAAATATTTCATGTTACACTGAAGTGAAGAACGAGTCATATACAGGTTCATAAAGCACATGAGGGTGAATAAATGATGATTGATGTTTTATTTTTGGGTTCTCTATCACTGACAGTATTGAATACTTACAGCAGGGTTAAAGTTCACGCTGTACAGGCTGCTCTCCTTGTCCAATAAGAGCAGCGGTTCATTCAGGTGGGCGTGGCACAGCTCGTCCAATCCCGTGCTCCAGTTAGTGTAGACGTCTTCATCGAGCTGATCCAGAACGTCTAATAAACATTCACACACCTGTAACACCTGCCTCGCTTCAGGACTGTCCAGCGGCCTAACACACACACACACACACACACACGACATCATTATATACTGTAACACAAGCAGAAGGGCTGTGTGTGTGTGTGTGTGTGTGTGAGGTGAGCTTGTTTACATGTGTGTCAGCTGACTGAGGTTACCGCGGCTGGACAGGATCCGTTCTCGGAGCTCTTGAGACCATTTGAGGTTACCAGCAACATATGGCATGTTTTTAGCAAGAACAGGACAGCCAGCCTGTAACTACAGACGAAACACAAACAACAGCAGGTCTGAAGCATTAAACCTTTCAGTGATTGGTGAATAGTTGTGTTTTATTCATGATAAATCACAGATATAAGCACTTCACACAATGATTGTGTGTATCACTGCACATCACCCTTAATAACATAAACATCATATATCACAGTCTCTCACAGTGAGTTTACTTCATGACAGTATTTTTAGGCTTCAGGGCTTGAAATTGCGACCATTTTGGTTGCGACTGCATGTTTTGTTGTAGTGCGACCAGTTTTATTTCTCTATTTATCTAAAACGCGCTAGACAGACGTGTTCGCCTCGTGCGTGTGGTAAGAAGCAATATTAACGTAACATGACGTGTTTATGCAAAACATGATGTGCAGTAGTTTCAACAGTTTCTCTAAAATTTATGATGAGAACATTTGAGGGTTTAGTCAGTGCAGAAGAGATGATTGACAGTGTGATACGAGAATTTAGCCTAAAACATACAATTTAAAAGGGATAGAGTACAAATAAGATATTTTATTGAAAGTTAGTAACCAAACCTTATACAGGTTTGGAACAACTGGAGGGAGAGTAAATTATGATCCCTTTAAGCAAATAACATGCGGGGTGTTTAAAGTTTTAGAATTTTAAAATGTGATTTTTTTATATAATCATGACGCACAGGAATCATAACATGCATGTTTTAATGGTAAAATTAGTACTATTTTGTGTCAATTCTATAGCATTTTGCCATAAACAATACATTGTTGCTTTAGTTGAGCAGCGGACTGTTATTTTTCATTTTCAGTGGGTGCTTTAAGTTAATTTCGAGCCCTGGGCTCATTGTGTGGTAAGAGTTTTATAAAAGCAATAATGTACTGAAGGCTAGTGCTTTATCATGATAGAGCATCACATTTCAGCCATGATAAAGCACAAGCTCCAGTACATTATTGCTAACACATGAGTGTCCACACAGACCTTCTCTCTCTGGCTGTCCAGTATGTGCTGACAGAGGTCGATCTCTTCTTTAAACATGACCAGAAGCTGATTATAGTTTGGGGAAAAAAGCTGATGAACCCTCGGCCTCTCCAAGAGAGTCCCAAAGATCTGCAGGAGCTACACAAACATACGAACACACAGATTCACAATAACAGCGGAGGATTTAACACACACAACACAACACAGGGACGATTATAAACACCGTCACCTTAAAAGCCGGAGAATGCTGGAAAGCCAAGTTTATGACCGTTCCCAGTCTCTGATCGAAATCTCTGTTCTGGTCCATTAATCGCTTATAGTCGCACACAAACTCCTGAAACACAACAAAGAGTTTGTAAATAAATCTGAGCAATTCCATGCAAATATCAACCTTATCTAAACCTTTTTGATAGCTCAGATGTCAATATTTGCTGGTTGAAATACTCTCTTAAAGTTGTTTATGTGTGTTAATACTTCATTGTTGTAGTCGAGTGGGTCATATTTGCTTTCTCTCAGAGTTCTCCAGCCGTCCAAGAACTCGTCGTTCATGTTGTACACCATTTCGCTGAGAATCTTTCCTCTCGAGCCGCCCAACTCCACACGTTCCAGCTTCAGAAAGTCCAGAGCCGAGGAAAACAACTCCTGATACAAACACAAACATCATCATGTAGACAAAATGCTTATTAATAAACTAAATAAGATGGATTTTGTTTTGCACACCTCGATCATGTGCAGTCTCTCCATGATAGAGTCTGTGCGGTGAAACACCAGTTCAGAAGGAAAGTCCCAGGGTTGGAGCGTGTGTCCCGGGCGGCTGTAGGGTCCAGCGGGCGTCAACTTGTCTCTGTGCTGCCGGAAACTCCGCTTGAACGTCCAGAACACCTGGATGGCCTTTCGAACCCGGTCCATCCCCTCCTCTAACTCCATTTTAAAGAGCTCTTCAGGAATCAGATAGAGAGACGCCTGCAGAAGCGCACACACGTGTAATCGCCTCCGCTCCTTTCATGATAAATAACTCAAATCTCATTGACGTACCTTCTCGATGAGCAGGTTAGAGAATTGGGTGAGCAGCGTGACGATGCGTGTGGGTTTGCTGTAGAAGCGTGAGTGTGTCCAGATGAGAGCGAGCGTGTGAAACAGAGCGGGAATCACAGGCTCCAGATCAGTGAAGCTCCGCTCCTCAAACGCAGCTATGGGCCGACGCAGCGTACGCAGGTGTAGATCTATATCCTCTGCCTCCAACACCGCTATTCAATAATCAATCAGTAATACAACAAAGCAACATGAGGTGACGTACAGTACAAATCTCATCATTCAGAAATCTAACCTACAACCTTTCAGTTACCAGTCCAGACTCTTTAACTACAATGTCACACTGTATTATACAAATCAAATAAGAAACATTATCATATATAATGAAGTATACATCATAATCAGGGTAAAACAGGAGTGTGTGTGTGTGTGTGTGTATATTTACCATGATTGACTTTTTGAATGATGTCATAGAAGGGAGAATAATAACTGCTGTTGATCCTCTGCAGGATTTCCAGCACCTGATCAACCTTTGGATTCTGCAACTAAACACACAAACCAAAGATAAACTCCATAAAATATATTCAACTGCACAATTCCATTTCTAGGGTTTTTAATATTTCTTAAAAATCTATTAATTAAGGTAAAAAAAAGATTTTCTCCTTCAAGCGCTGTAATAAAATAGGATAGTTCACTCAAAAATGAACATTTAGTCATTATTTATTTACAGTATGTTGTTCAAATCCTCTTTCTTTGTTTACTAAACAAAAACGTTTTTTCTTGAAATATATTTATGCATTTTATCCAAAGCAACATGTGAATTCAAGATAATCATTTCTTTATCAGCATGTGTGTTTCTTGGGATTAAATGACTTCACCAGTTAACCTACAGGAATATAAAAGACCAAAATCATTTCAGTTTTTCTCAATTTACTATTTATATGTGTTTAGGTAAAATTCATCATTTTTGTTAAGTTCTGTGAACTACTGACAATGTTTTTTCAAGTAAATGAAAACAACATAATAAAAATATGCTTTCAGACCTCCAATACTGCAAAGAAAATGAGTTCATATCATTTTTTAAAAACATAATACTTGTGTTTTTACATATACATCAGAAAAGTTCTTTTATGAACTTTAGTTTCTTTTTGCAGACAATGCACTTATAATCTACATCTATCTCAAAAGAACAAAGAAAGTTATACGTGTTTGAATGACACATCCTAAACCCTGATATTTAAAGCACATCATTTCAAATGCACATGATTTCCACCTGTTTCTGGATTTCTAGTAAGTTTGCTTTCTGTTTAGTCCAGAAGCTGAGCTCCGCGGTGGGGCCCGGGTGGTCCTCCTCGCGCAGGAGCTTTGAAGAATCCCGCTGCAGCACAGAGCCCATCAGCTGACACCACTGAATCACCATCGTCTCAATAGAGTACAATAACACCCTGTCAATCAGACACAAATCCGAACTACACACACACGCGCACACACACACACACAGACGTTAGAGTTCATGTCAGATGAAAGGCTGATGGACTGACATACACATGATGATACCTGAGCTGCTGCTCATCTTTTCTCTCCACACACAGCGGCAGAGAAAGCTGAATTTGACCTTGAGCTCGACCTCTCAGTGTGACCGCTTGACTGCGCAGATACTCAAGGTGTCTGCAGATGTCCTGACCGACCACTCGAGGCCAGGCCGACTGATTTAATGGACATCCCAACAGAGACACAAACACCTACACAACAACACAGATTGACTTCTGCTTAACTTGAATACGATGATTCAAGTCCTGTTGCAAGGACCGGTATAAACCACTAGTCTATATGGCTGTACTACAAATAAAACAATTCTTTCTACAATTAACTGTAATTTAGCAGCTCATTTCATAGACAAATACAAATGATTGAACATTGTAACTATTGTCAAAAATACAGACAGAATGACTCTCTCATTTAATCTTTAGATGTATAAATATATTTGCAATACTTGGAAAAAGTGTCTTTGAGTCGAATGTTTAAAATTTTTTGCACCATTTCTGTCAATATGATACGTGACCAAAACATTGTTTTGATGTCATTGTATGTTATTAAGATAATGAACAGATGAAGCAGGTACTTTTTCATTAAACCAGTCGACTAATGTGATCTTGCTAGTTTAAACATGTCATCTTAACCTGAACAGCAGCATATAAACATCCAAAAACACGCTGAAGGTCAGCTTTGCCGGTCTTTGTATAATATCCTCATGATATCAAAGCCTGATTTCTTCATTTGTTTACCTGAGAGATGATGACAGGAGCACAGTCCATGGGCTGCGCAGGAACCTCACCGAGCCAGAGCTGAGATCTAAACGTGCTTTTGGAGATGACACCCTTCTGTTTCTTAAGGACACACAGAAGTTTGGTCTTCCAGGCCGACGAGCTCTTATGGGAGGAAAAGACGGATGTGGTGCTTTCAGAAGCGAAAGCACTCGAAACAAGTGATGACTTATTTCGAACACCAAAAGGCCATCAGTGAAGCGAACATGACAAACACTTTCAGAATAACCAAAGCACAGCCAGAGATGTTTTCAGGACATGGAAGATGAATATGAGTTGTAATCTACTCTGTACCTGTTCATCTCCAGCATGCAGAGTTCCTCCAGGTCCCATGAACAGAATGAGATATTCTCTCCAGCTCTGATCCATGAAGTCCAGCAGAGCTCTCTGGTTCTCCTCCTGTCCAATAAAACGGTTCCATTTGTCTGTTTTGAGTCGTAGAACGGTGAATGCTTGTTCTCTCAAGAAGTCCACGCGTTCATCAGAGACGGCGCTCACCTTCACCTGCTCCAGAGGAACACGGACACCGGCCTCTGCCATGCTGAGAAAGATGAGACGTGTCCAAACATCTCTTTTAACATCAGGTCAACAATTTCACAACACTATGCATGCAACAAAATATATTTATAATATTTACCTCTACCAGACGCGTCTCTCAGAGAATATTATCAGTATCTTTTCACCAGATAAAGATGATGTGACAGATGACTTCGTGTGGCCGCAGACACTGGGAGAGGAATCTGAAACCCTCCTGTAGGTCAGTCAGGAGGTCACTATAGCAACAGGATCAATGACCATTCTGTACCTGCACCTGTGCTGTGTGTGTAAGAAACTCACACCTGGTGTTAATGAAACCTGACACACACACACTATAACCTGATACCCAGACACATCATGTGAAGCAGATCTGATGCCAACACACATCTAATCCAAAACAAAGACTGACAATTTTAACACGATTTTAAAGCCTCTTTTAAAATAAAGCTGATGAAATCAATTAAAGGAACTGAAATATAGCTGTAACTTTCTGTAACACTCACTATAAAAATAACATACTGCCCTCTACTGACGGCAAATAAAGATTTTACATGATGTTGTGTTAAATACATGTTCTTTAGTTAGTACAAGACTTATCAAAAAAGCAAATAATAAAAAGCATAACTTAAAGAGTTTTACTTAAAAATAAATCTTAAAAGCAGGGCTTAGTTGCATTAAAACTGCTTAAGATAAAAAAAACTTTTTTTGCCTTACTTCTAATGGGTACTACTAACGGTTTTCTTTAAGTTTTTTTTTTTGCAACCAGCTACAAGACTTCAAAGAATTTAAAGCATCAATCCTCCATTTTTGCCTTCACTGAAATAACCTTTATAAATGCACGGATAAAGAAACAATCTAGGGTGAATTCAGACAGATCAGCATAGTTTATACAGTCCAAATGTCAAAACCTACCTGAATTCATCCTACTTTTCCCAAACTGTACAGCATCACATAATTCAACACACATTTCTATTGCTACAGTGCCAGAAGATAAAAACCTCTCCATACAAAAGGTGAATGTAAAAATACGGAAAATGAGCATTTTACATGACTAATCATCAGTAAGTACTGCAGTATATATCCTGTAATATCTACTATCCATTTAAAACTGAACACATGAAACAACAATGTATTTTAACAGTAGTCGGTGACATTGTTGTCACATGACTGCAATAGGTTACATGTTCAATTCAATGGATGGGGCTTGACTTATCACAGAAAAAAACTGTTTTGCATTGATTTAATCAAAATTAACCTAAAAAGATCATACTCTTATTTAGCTAGTAGGTTACCAAGATTTTAACATACATTAAGAAAATTGGCATACTGTGCACACAGAAACACTGCTCGTCACGCGAGAGGTTTGCTGTTAGTTAGTATGTCAAAACACACACAGAGAGAGATGTACCAAGAGCAAAAAAACAGAAACAAACATTTAGTTATGAATAGTCATAGGAAGGTTTCTGACTTTAATTGTGTTCCATTTAAAGAAAAAAGTTGTACAAAAGTAACATTAAATTTTACACGTTTAAAAAGTAATCAAAACGAGGAGTCTTTCATACAACAGAATCAATATTAGACTACATAAATTGTGGCTATAAACAGCTTGGGGCTGAAGAAAACAAAGTAATGGAAGAGACATTATGAATGTTACAGGTATAATCTGAAGATGCAGAAGAACAATACGAGAAAGAAAGAAAGTTTATTACACGATTGTTTAAATTCGCCGCCTGACGTGCACGTGGGTGACGGACACCGAAGATCCTCGAACGATATCTGGAGGACGAGAACGTTAAACATGACATTGAAATAAAAATAAAAAATCAAAGCAAAGAGTGAAGACACGTTTGGACGAAGGCCGGCTGAGAGGGAAGAGGATAAAAATGGACAGATCATGAGTAACTTTCCCTCGCAGCAGACTCCAACGCACGCGTATCCCGCCTTTCTGGGTACCATAAAGTCCATTGATAAATCACAATCTCTCAAATGATCGTCACCTGAACAAATACACGAGTAAAAGTAAAAACACATGCAACTCCAGCATTGTATACTACAGAGTATGATACAAAATAAGGCATTTCCGTGTATGTCTTTGTGTGTGTACAAGAGCGGGTTCATATGAGCACGTAGATGCTTGCGTGTATGTGTACGCATGGAAACCAGAACCACTTTTAACATCCGTTTTTTGCCTTGTTTGTACAAAAAGACTGCTATTGAACATAAATGGATAAGTCATTTTTAAAATATATATATTTATAATATATATTTATATATATTTATCATATATATAAAAATTGATAGTGAAAAGCAGACGAGCTGTGAAAGTGGGCGGGATTTTGGTCACTCCATAACTTCACTGGCAGAAACAGTGACCAGCTGGAGTGGGAGGTCGGAGTTTGAAAGGAGGTCCTGGGTGCCGGCCTGTTGCAGATTGGTCAGGATGAGCGTGGCTCCACCCCCGGCGATGATGGCGTCCGAGGGGGCGGCCGCTTCTGTCTGACCTGCCCCAGTGTTGGAGTTTAGCCCTTTTTTGTTCTGGTGAGTTTTAATGTGTTTGGCCAAATGGTCGCTCCGCATGAAACGTTTCGAGCACTCCGGACACACAAATTTCTTCTCTCCTGAAAGACAAATTCGAAAGCGTGAAACAACGACTACAAGGGGGTCCGGCGATAGCAAACAAATAAGCGATGGTGACATCTTTCAGCGTACCCGTGTGTGTTCTGCGGTGGCGCTGGAGCTCGTCGCTGCGGGTGAATCTCTTTCCGCAGTAACTCCACGAGCAGATGAAAGGTCTCTCTCCCGAGTGCCAGCGGAGGTGAGCTCGCAGGTGAGATGTCTTACCGTACACCTTACCGCACCCGGGGATGTGACAAATATGTTGTTTCTTCTTTCCCATCCCTGAACCTCTGAAACAGAAACATGCATACAGAGTTTCAAGTTAACTCAAACTTGCACAACCAGTCAATGTGCCTGTTGCAATCTGTGGTTTTCCACAAGCCAGTGTGCGTTACCTTCCTCCGGCCTCTTTACAGTTAGGGCACGTGCAGGCTACCCTACGCAGCCTCTTTCCCTCCTGTCCCGTCCCCTCCATATCCTCCTCAACCAACCGCACACGAAGATGTGACAAATCATTGGTGTTCAGGGTGGAATTCGGCCAGTCGTCTGACTCTGGTTCCTCTTTGATTTGAATATCTGCAAAATAAGAGAAAAATAAACATTTACAATAGTAAACGTCTTCAACTGAACATTTACAGGATTTCTTTTATATGAGTGCATACCTGTGTGGCCTTCAGTGTTCTCCTCTTGCTGGTACTGCCCAACAGAGTTGACCGTAACCGTCTGAAGGTTGGGGATCTGACCCGCAGTACCAGACTGCCCGAGAGAAAGGGTCTGCACCGGTGCGAGGGTGATCTGAGGAGACGATACCCCTCCGGCAGCCGGCAGCTGCAAATTTTGCAGGTTTTGAACTCCCTGAACCTGAAAGGTCTGCCACTGGATCTGGCCGGTGGGAGAGACGGTTTGGGCTTGGATCAGAAACGTGCCAGCGTTCAACAGCTGCACGCTTTGTAGTGTCTGCGCCGCTCCGTCCGCAGTCTGCGCCGGTAAAAGCTGCACTACTGGTTCAGAGTTGTGATTCTGCTGGATGAAGGACGGATCCTGCTGCCCGGCCGACACGGCGGTAGCTTGCGTGAGGACGCCGGTGCCGTCTATCGTCTCGGGCAGAGACGTCGTCGTGGAAGAGGTGGTGGTGGTTGGCACGTAGGCATTAGCGTTGCTGCCGTTAAGCGGCTCTGTGCATTTTCCGCTTTCACCCTGGTTCTCGCTCGTCACGGTGGTGGGGCCGGTCATGATGAGCTGACCGTCTGCCGTCACGCTCGTGGCTATGGTCTGAGCACCGGCCAAGCCCAGGGACTCCAGATCCACGTTACTCAAGCTATTGAGCGGCACTAACGTGATATTGCCCGGCAGCCCCATCTGCACGTTGGCGCCAAACCCTGAGCCGGCCAACGAGACAGTGGGAATCTGCTGTAAGTGCCCCGCTTGACTCAGCAGACCCTGGAGGTCATTAGCACCGGTGGCTGCTGCGATTCCTTGAGATCCATCCGGAAGGATAGTGATGTCCGTGCCCAGCGTGGCTCCGTCTGCTGCATAGCTTAACGACGTCCCGTCCGTCCCCTGGAGTTGGGGGATGACCTGGTACTGCACCCCGTTGGCACCGGTGCCATCTACCCCTGCCGTGACAAAAACCGGCTGGGTCTGGCCGGCCATAGTCTGTAGCGGCACCACGTATTGCCCGTTGCTGCCCAGAAGTCCTCCGCTGGACATCTGCACCACCGCCGTCTCGTCTTTCCCCGAGCTCACGGGCGTCAGGACTTCCCAGCGTTCAGATGAGCCCGTCAGCTGGATGGCCGTGAGGTCTGTGGTCTGCTGCGGGGTGGAGAGGAAACACATCAGACAATCTCACAATTTAAACAAAGAAACAAGGATGAATTCAGATAGATCTGAATCATTTTTGACAATCATCACAACATCCCTACCAGAATGTATACTATATAGCATACTGCATCTAACAAGTCAATACCCATTTCACATCTAATAAAAGTCTAGTAAAGAAACATATTGCAGAAGTAAAGAAAATTTGAAATGTAAAAGTGGTTAAAAAAGTATGATGCATAAAACTTACTAGAGATGACATTTATCATTCAACTAATACAGATCTCATTCTTTCGTGCTACTTAGTTAAACGTAAACACTGACGTCATTCAACGTCTGTCAATAAACGCAAACAGGAAAATATTTTAAAAGCCAAAAGTATTTCACAAAGAGCTCGCGTTTGTCACGTGCGACCTCCCATCTAAACGGAGGAGCCGTGGAGGAGCCGTCATAGCCCGGACAGGGGTGGAGGCTCGTCCCGGCGGAGGGGTCCTCCCCCGCGGTGGGGGTGACCCGGGATCAGCGCAGGTAAAGCGGGCAAGGCGACGGTGGCGAGTCTGTCCGACCCACAATGGGCGGGTTTAAAGGGTAAGAAAGTGGGTGGCCGTACGAGCCGAGGGCTCACAGGAAGCGTTCCACTTTTGCCCTATTTTTAAAACGTGTGAAGTTGTGCAAAACAGCCCGCGAGAGGCGGACGGATAAGAGAATAGACCGAATACCTGATCGTGTGCGCCGGCGGCGGGCTGCAGAAAGTCGCTCTGACTGCTGTCCACGTCCAAGGCAGCCATTTCCTGCTGTTTCGCTGGCTGTTCTGGGGCTACGGAGACACACAGCGAGAGAGAAAACTCAAAACAAATTCATGCTCACCGAACTCCCACCTCAAAAAGGCGGAGATTAGCCGTCAAAGTAAACGAACCGGGCGGTTCTTTCGCACGGAGCGTCGCTCTTTCAAATGTTTACTTTGTTCAAGTCAATGCTAGCAGGCTAACGGTTAGAAAGATTAAACACTGAGCTAGCTCGCTCGGCTAATGGCTCTCCAAACTCACCGGTGGCGCTGCGCTTCAATCGGGCTTAGAGTTACGTACCAGTCATAGCGTGAAAAGGTAAAAAATCGGAGCTTTATCTGTTCATTTAAACTCCAGACATGATTGTTTTAATCAAAGGCGGGCTGTGATCGGAGATTCGGCTCGATTTTTTTCTTATTTTTGATTGACGGTGCGGGAAACACAAAAGGTGGGGCTTCGGAGAGTGCCAGTGAAATTTGCGTCGCGTAAGCGGAAGTCCCGCCTTTCTTCTACGACGCCATTGGCTGTGTGATTCGACCCGCCGTGCTCGGAGTGGTCGAGCTGCACGTCTGTCAACTTCGCGGCACGAGCGTTTCCTGTTTGTTGTTCGTCGTCTCGCAGACGCGCAGCCTGTTTGGAAACCGGACTGGAATTGTTCACATATGGCAGGAAGTTCGTCGAAACTCCTGCGGCCATTACACTGAAAGCTTTAAACATACTGTAAAATATCGTGTATAATTTCCACGAATTTAAATGTCATTACTACAGTACCTGCACAGGCTAGTTTTAAGATTAAAAACATTTTGTTTTGTTCTACTATACACAAAGAGACGTCACAGATTGTGACGTTTTTCTAGACAGATTTTGCTAAACGTTTAATTCATTTTTGTATTTTTGATCCCCAGTACAGCCTACATGAGTTTATGTGTCGGTTTGGCCACCTGTGTAAACAGTTTTGTGGAAACAGATGTGACTCCGGATGTTTTTATGGCCTGAAATATCAACCCATAACTGTAGCTGCTTTTCTGCATCACAATAAAATGTTTGTGCTTTTAAATATGTCTTCTTCTTAAAGTTCTCAGTTCTTAAAGGGATGATTCACCAAATTCTTGCCCAAAAATTAAAATTCTTTCATCGTTTATTCACCCCATGTCATTTAAAACCTGTATGACTTTCTTCTGAAAAACACAAAAAGTATTTTGAAGAATGTTGGTCATCAAACAACATTGACTTCTACTGTATAAACACACAATCACTGAGACATTTCTCAAATATCTTCTTTTGTGTTTCACTGAAGAGTCACATACAGGTTTAAAGCACATGAGGGTGTAATATACAGGAATATTTTCTTGGAAGATATTTATTAAGATATTTCTTGGAATATTTTCTTAAGAACTATGTATCAGCAATAATGTGAAAAGAGGGCACAAAGTCCCACACAGTATCAGAAGCACAAACTAAATGAATAGCAATGCAGGTACTACACATTTGACATCACCATCCTACAAGATACGTATTTAAAAAGAATAGAACATCCTGTCCTGTAATTATTGCCATGTCAGGCCCTGAAAATTCCTAAATAAACCTGAATGTTATGAAAGTATTTTACAATTAATTTTAAAATATCTACAATAACAATGAATACAATTTATAATTGCTATCATTGTCATTACGTCTTTATATGCATGTGCATGTTTTACTGCAACAAAACACTTCAACAAATCTTTGATAAACATGGAAACCAGTGCAGTACAAACAAGTATAAATGTGAAGATAATTGTAAAATAACTTATAAATGAGCACACTTTGGTCTGAGGAAGTGTTTTATTAGAATAAACTGCATGATTTGTTGTGTAACATGCAGCTTTTGTAAGCAGACCAGTCATAATGTTAATCTCAACCATCAGCCAAAATAATAAAATAAAAAATACACTTTTACACCAGTACGGTGTGATTGTGTTCTGAATGTTCCAAAGCCTGAAATGAAGAGAATCAACACACAATGCTGCTCACAGGCCGTATGGTAAAGTCCATCTAACCGGCTCTGTGATGACATCACTTCTTCTTGGGCTGATTCGGTGTGTTGAATTTGAAGAAGATGATGTCACCGTCTTCCACGATGTAGTTTCGTCCCTGCTGTCTGTATTTCCCTGCAGCCTGTAAGAATTGAACAATATTATCAGTTCAGTATTTAAACCTTATAAGCAGACAGAGACGGATCAACAATGAAAACATTCTGACCTTAGCAGCATTTTCACTGCCCTCCTCTTTAAAGTCAACAAACTTCATGACTTCAGCCATAATGAATCCCTTCTCAAAGTCTGTGTGGATCTTTCCAGCAGCCTGCGGGGCCTTGGTGCCTTTCTGTAATGTGTTCATACATACACATGCATGTGTGTAATTTTACAAGATGCTGAACATACGGGCATGTGTGCACGTGTGTGTCGCTCACCCTGATGGTCCACGCACGGACTTCATCAGGTCCTGCCGTGAAGAAATACTCCAGCTGTAAGGCTGCGTAACCGCTCTTGATGATCTTAGTCAAAACACTGAAAGAGAAAACACGAAAAGCCTGAAAATACTGATACCACCGTCCCTCAAAAGTATGCTTTTCTACAGTATTTAAAGCTAAATCCAGAGAAGATGCCAACCTTTGTGTTTTGTTCTCCTCACAATATTTCTGTTTTTCATCATCATTCATGTCTTGATAATTGCTCTCAAATCCTCCACTGAACGGGATGACCAGCGCACCTGGATCATGAGCATCAACCCATTCCTTGATTTTCACCAACCTAAGAAACAAAGATCCATGAAGCAAAGGTTTGACATGGTCTGAATGATGTGAAATACAAGTACAGTAACAAACAACTGATATGCACATCTCACCATTTATTCTTTTTTCTGATGTAATCTTTCTCCGAAAGGTTTACCAAATAGATCATTGGCTTGGACGTCAGGAATAGATACTTATTCAAGACCTCAATCTGAAAAGAGAAAAGATTATCATCTGTTGGGGTCACATTCAAAATCTGTTTCAGATTAATAACATCAAGATTTTAACCTCTTTGTCATTCCATTCATGGTAAAAGCGAACATGTTTCTTTTCGTCTTCCACCCATGATTTTATTTTGCACATGATGTCCTGCAAGCAAAAGAAACAAAAAGACATTGAAAGTGAACCAAACAAAAACAGTAAGATTCTCACAGCGTGCTAATATTCATGTGCAAAAATGAATCAAGATTCAAATCTTTGATAACTATAGATTCCTACAGGTCTGAAGCTAGATTGTGGGATTAATATTTTACTCACGTATTCAGGTTTGAGTTTTTTGTCTCCTCCCCTGACGGCGGTTTTCTCAAGCTTGTCTAAGATTGGTCCGATCATCTCTTCATCCTTCATCCTCAGCTCTTCATGAATGATCTCAATATCCCTCACCGGATCAACACAGCCCTCAACATGAATGATGTCTTCATCCTCAAACGCTCCTAAAACACAAACAGTTACAATATTTTAGAGAAAAGCAAAACAATAAAAATGTACAGTCACTATAGAAATTTCAATAACCTTGAAATGGTAAATATTTGAAAATGTTCTAGATAAATTCGGGTTTTCAATCATCAAGTGAACCCTGAACTCTTCAGTCTAATAAAAGGTGATCTACTCACGTGTCATGTGAAAGATGGAATCACAGGCACTGATGTGGGAGAGGAAAGCGTTTCCCAGCCCTTGCCCTGCGTGAGCGCCCTTCACCAAGCCTGCGATATCCACCACGTTCAGAAACGCTGGAACCTTACTGGAGAGAAAGTGAGATTAGGATCGTGTGACGGTTTTGTGATGCTGATAATCACAGTGTGTGGACATGCAGCGGGCACCTGGCCGGTTTGTGGTACTGGCAGAGGAAGTCAAAGCGCTCGTCTGGAATGGGCACGCGGCTCTCGTTCGGGTCGATGGTGCAGAAGGGAAAGTTCTCCGCAGCTGCCTGACTCTTTGTCAAAACGTTGAAGAACGTTGACTTTCTAAACGACAAACAAAGAGATAAAGACTGAATTATAATGTATTGACAATTGATATCCATTTCTTATGCAAAAGTAAACAAATATATAAATAGTTAATATAGTATGCCTATTGTGCAACCATTCAAAAACCAATACCGGTCCTGTGGCCATTTTCAAAACGGATCATGATCTTATGAATACGTTACAGGCAGGATTTTAGCACAACATGTTGCCATTAACCACAAATCTGATACTATAAGGGCAATTTCAAGCAAATGTTAATCTCACCATGAAAAGTTTTTTATCATACTGATATTTCAGATGTTAATATTTGCTGGTTTAAATCCTCATGTGAGGTCTGTGGCAAAGTTTTTAAAGCATTTCTTTATGTTTAAATCATGATTTTTCATAGTCAGATAAAGTGCTGTTTACAGAATTGTCACATTCATAAAAGTTTCCTTATAAATGAACAGATGAAAATTAAAATAAAAAATGTTATGTTCTTTAAAGTCATCTCTTCTCCATTTGTTGGGTATTATTGCTTCTGGTTTGTGTATTTTAATTCACAGAAATCCTACAATGTTGTCTGTTCTGTTTTTAATCACATTCATAACACACTTCGATTTCTATGTTTTTAAATAGAGAACTCGTGTATAGACTGATATTTTTTCTGATGTCTGGACTCAACTTGATATCAACAGAGCTTTGGTAAAATATAAACACATAATTCAATATACTGCTAACAAATAGGAGGATTTAGGTTAGGTTTTGATTGAAAATGTCTCATCCATAACACAGGAATTTCACATACACTTGTCAGTGGTACACATGTGACACCCACCCCACATTTGGTAACCCAACAATTCCAATTTTCAGTGAAGTCCCAAAACGTCCAATCAGGGGCGGTTGTTTTGGTCCATCTCCCTTCTTTGGAGGCATCTGTGAAGAAAACAACAAGACTTACTTTCATTTGAATGCATTACATAAGAACCCGAGCCATTTTCAATGCAGCTCTTCAGCTACTACACCTTTTTAGGAGCCATGCTTGAATGCTGTCTGTACTCCAATATTACCAATGGCGTGTATTTTGCATAATTAAAACGCCTGACAGCGTGTAGTTTCTTACTGCCAGGCTAACCTCAGTCAGTCTGTTTGACTGCCATTTCACGATAGTGAGCACACTGGCAGTGGACACCACCAGATCTAAAAATAACCTCCACATGGAGTGTAAACTGACCGGCCGTTAAAGGGGTTAAATATACGACACTCCCTGCATGAGTAACAGAGGACAGAAGAAGAAATCTCTGCAGCAGAATGACAGCTGCTTTAATAGAAACATGACAGTATCACTGAATCCATCACAGCATCAGTTCATCCACACATGAGGTGTGTGTGTGTGTAGCAGTTAGCACGCCGGTCATATAGACACATTCATATTCAATAAAAACACACGATTGAAACAAAAACAACAAATCCCTGACATGTGCATTGAAATGATATGAAACGTGTGTTTATTATCACCTTGATATCACGCTATGTCTGTAAACAGAGGGGAGATTTCTCTGTGCTCGACTGAACACACGCCGCTCCACCACAGCCGATGAAACGGAAAGAACGCGCATACCGGAAGAGTGAGGAATCCGCGCGTTCTGATTGGCCGAAACGAGTTATGAGGCAATTACGTTACGGTATACGTAGACAAGATGACTACAGAGGAGACCTACTTAGAAAGCGAGGAATGATGCGACT
The DNA here is from genome assembly GCA_019155185.1 of Beaufortia kweichowensis. Classification (NCBI taxonomy): domain Eukaryota; kingdom Metazoa; phylum Chordata; class Actinopteri; order Cypriniformes; family Gastromyzontidae; genus Beaufortia; species Beaufortia kweichowensis. Next base: position 19,075,043 of record CM032798.1, read on the forward strand.
GAAAAATGGTATTTAGTAGAAACCCATGGCTAATCTTTTTGCACTTTGTCAATAAAAGTATTAAATATGAAAATAAAAACAGGAATGATGCCAGCACAAAAACATTTCGTATTCTCACAAATAAAAATGTAAAAGAATAACACATTTCTAAGGAAATATGATGTTATTTTTCAGTTTGTATATCTGAATATGTTTCTAATTTATTCATTTATTATCTAGTAATGTGAGGATTGGCCTAACAGTAACATTTTGCATCCAAAAACAGTGTAAAACTGAATGTTTGTGTGTTTTTGTACTAGTACTGAGTCTCTCTATTGTCCTTAATGTAAAGAGATGGATCTCAGCATCATACAGAGGTCAAATATGCAGAAGATTCTGCAGGACCTGGACATTTTTTCTTGATACCAGTGAACACTTTAATTGTTCAGATCAAACAGGAAATTGTTCAGGTGACATTGTACTGTATAAAGAATTAAAGTGTGTATGTAAACTGGGTTATTTTTAGAAAATCAACATATTATTCTGTGTTGTAAACTTTCTTGTTCATGGCAGTACTGAAATAAAAATAAACATTAATTTTCATTATTCCTTTCAAATTATTCCTATTTTCCAAACTTTTCAACATTTTCCACATCCTGCAAGGTGTGTAAACTCATGACTTTAACTGTATATTGTTTATATTTTATTTATAGATACATAAACAATATAAAGGAACAAAATATAACCTTAAAACTCTTTAGGAACATTCTGGGAAAAGAGTATATCTCTAAAACTTTTGGTTGCATTGGTCAACATTAATAAATGCATCAGCTAACGTCATAAAATACCAATAATACAGTTTTTCAACATTATTCTTTGATATTGTTAGTGAATGCCAATACAATTGTGTAAGTTAGTTTATTGTGTAATAACTAAAAAATATCAATATGAACAAAAATACCATTTTAGAAAGTCTTGTTGAAAATGTTTAGACTTTATTGTACAAAGAATATTGCCCAAATAATTTGTGACTTTAATGAAGAAACAGTCTCTTTGCACCAATCACTGCCTTTCTGCTTTTTTAATGTCTTTTCACATATGTGGATATAAGATTATGAGGAACATGAGGTGTCACTTAAACAGAATTACAACAGCAACACAAAAATACATCAACAAGCTCAATTGTGCCGTTTAATTAATCACAAGCTTAATAATTCATGTGAACATGAATGTAAATAGTGCATTTTAAACACCAAAGATGTTTTAATCAGCATTATTTCCCTTTAGATACTCTAAAACTGTAGGATAATGTTTTTGTTTCAAGATTTGTAAACATGACTATAGTTATAGTCTTGTCATCAAGAAAAGACTCACAAGTAACACAATCAAACAAAATCTCAGAGAGTTTGTGTGTAGACATCCAGTGTTTTTACCTGCATCATCAGAGCAGTTGTGTGTCATTGTGTATAACCATTTAAGAGCTGTTAAAGGTGTGTGTTTATGACAGAGAGAGAGAATCCTGTGTCATGTGCATGCCATGCATAGCAATTTATCACATACAAAACACTCGACTGAACGGATACCAGTAAGCACACCTGTCAATCAAAGGAAGGATTCGCCCACTGGTCCTGTGAGAGATTCAGATGATCCGCTAAGGAGAAAGAGAGCAATAAACAGGAAAGAACAAAAGCCAAAGATTACATTGTAACATGTTTATAAGTGCAGCTGACCGCCATAAATACAGTATCATATTAAATATAATATTTGATCACATGATCTCTCAAACACACACACACACCCTCTGTTATGGATGATATCCTGAACACACTGATCTTTGTGATAACGCTGTGTACGGTTGAGTCGAATCTCCTCCTGCACTGCTGCTGACTCAGAGATGTCATTCTGAACAAAACCAAACAGAGCAGCCAACCTATAAACACACACACACACACACACACTGCTGAGATTACACCCAAAAACTTCTGTTAGATTTTACATCAAAATGAATTGCAAATATTCACCTCTTCTTGAATGGAAGAATGATGAGATGTTCATCCAACCCAAAGATCACCAAGTATATAAATCCCTGATGCAGAAGCAAAGGATATTTGGAATATTTACTCATGTGAATGGAGGAGTTTGATGTGTGCGTGTCTGTGTTTACCTGTCCATATTCCACAACATCACAGAAGAGCCGCAGCATCAGACAGAGCCGACGTGGATGAGCACTGAACAACCACCACAGACAGCTGAACAGATTCTGAAATATAGATTTATAACATGTTTTTACATTAATAAGAATAAACAAACTTCAGCTGAAGTGTAAAATAACTCAGAGTATAGGTTCAGTCCTGTAAACTCGTTAATGTTAAATGCTCTCTTATCTGTAAATTGCTTTGGAGTGTCTTTGTTTGTTATTTGTAACAACACCAACCTGAACAAATTCACTCTTTTTCCTTCTCTAAGCGAGCACGTGAACATGTCATTTCTTCTATTGTCAACGGCCCTGACTTGAGGATGCTACGTTTGTGAATTTCCAAAATATACAATTTTTAATTTGAGATATTTGTGACCTGTCTGTGAAAACCCAGCTAAAGTCATTTTTTGTGATTTACTGTTCTCTACATAAAATCATCTTACATAATGTAAAGAACACTGTGTGACAATATAACCTTGATATCTTTAATATTGACCAGGTAAGAGTATGTCAAAGATTGAAATCATACTGAAATTAATTGGTGAAATCAAATTTTGATGCTCGTTATCTCAGATTTTTAGACTTCAGCCTGCTTTTCTTATTACACACCTGAACCCACAGCAAATCTGAGACACATAAAGATGAATATATACATATATAAAATAAAATGTTTGTATTGTCGTTCAATCAAAAATGAAATGTTTTGTGTACCACCAGCATGCTGACGATGAGAAGCAGACAGAGAAGCATGTGTCGAGCGATCTGTTTCTCCTCCTGCGCAGGTGAAAAGCTCGACGCCTCGCTCAGCCGAGCACCTGAAACAACACACAATCCAATAATGCACATACTGCAGAAGATACGAATAAAATAAAAAATACATAACCTGCTGACGGTCCTGAGGAGTCGTTCAGATTTCCAGCGCTCATATCTGGCATTGGCTCACTACAACAAACATCTGATAACAAAGAAAGGAGAAGGTATCGACACACATTCCAGAAACATTTACACACACATACATGAAAAACTAAGCCGTTGTACCTCTGTTGTTGTTGTCGTGGGTTGACTGTAGTTCAGGCGAGCGCTGGTTCTCTGGATCTCTCGCATCTTCTGTCGGGTCAGTGATGGAGTTCTGAGCAAAGGTTTGATAGTCGGGCTCTTCACAGAGACCTCGACACAAACCCATCAGAGACAGAGCAGCGAGTATGATACTGCAGCCCAAAACCAGCACATTACACACCATCTGAAGAAGAAATCACAAAGAAATATGCAATGGTTGACACGCATAACGTGTCTATTAATGCTTTCATGATCTCAGCCTACCTCGTTGTCAATTACGGTGGAGTCAAAGCTGTACCACGTTTGTTTACTTTTCATCAACCCGCCCACAATGAGAAAAGGAATGCTAAGAGATTGAAAATATTATCAGTTTTTCTCTATGTATAAATATTTCTTAAAGGATATTTCAAAGCATATTTATATAACAGAGAAGTTCTAAATCTTAATTTAGTGTGTTGAGCTGTTGTAAAATGCACAGTTAAGATTATTATTAATGATATATGTAATTATTGATGTTATTATAAATGTGTTTTTCATTTTCACATGTTGTTGTCACCATTTAATAAAAACCATAATGGCTGTTACAGTGGTTGTTATAGGCTTCCTTCACAGTTGAAATAAATTTGAAATCACGTATAAAAGGTTGATTGTTGAATAACATATGAATGAAAAATGAGTCTATGCACTCACCCCCATCCAAACATGATGAATATCCACGGTTTCACCTTCAAATAATCATTTCCCCTCAAAAGATTGAGAGAAAACACCAAAAGACCTACAACACAATATCTACTGAACGTCTCTACAACACAACATGAAAATGTACCGTAACCCAAGATTAATGAAAGGAACATTGATCTATCAGGTATAGTGTGTATGTGTGTTTGTTGATGTGTTACCGGTCCATATGTAAGTACTGTACAGACAGCCGTACTGAAGAGTAAAGATGACAATCTGAGCGAACTCACTGCCGTAATCCGGCCCAAACCTCCGCATCATCATTCCTACATACGCCAATAACTGCATAAAACACAAAATAAACGAAATACACATTCAAATAAAGGACACAAGGGGAGATTGTTTGGTGTTTGTTGATTGTAGAGCATTGCCAAGGTGTTGCTAGGCGGTTTTAGGTGGGTCAAAACTGCCCACCCCTACAGCTGAAGTTTTTAAAGTGGAACTAATATGGAAAATCTACTTTTATAAATTATATTGTAATATATTAATGTGATTCAGCAGTGTGTCTACACAATGACCCTATTGTGATAAAAATCTGTTCTTTTAATCTTCATAAAACTGAATACACTGAGGGATGTATTCAACGTCACTAAAAACCGGCCAATGAAGGACACGGCTGTATTCTGCGCCCAGTCGGCTGTACACAGACTATAAGACTGTGAGCAGGTGGTGTAGTGATAAGATTCTGAACACCAGAGTTTGAGACCGTCTCTATGTCTCTATGGAGCAGAGAATGTCTCGTAAACAAACACGTGTTTTGTCTTGGGATGTAAGACTGAAGTGAAAAGTCTTCAATTTCACAAAAACACAAATGCTTCTCTCTCTCCAGTAGGGGGCAGAGATCACCCATACTAACATTCACCTGAAGAATTCACATTCAGAGCATGAGAAAATAAATGATCTGTGGTGTATTTGAAGCTGAACTTCACTGACTTATATTACATCTGGTAAAAAGGGTCATCATAGGTCACCTTTAACCAATTTTTATTGCAAAAAAACATATATTTGATTGCTTAGAAAGACAAAAGTGCACAGATTGAAATATCAGTCATGTCTGATGCTGCAGTTTATTATACACACATTCAAACCAAACAAAAAAAAAGTGAGAGAATTATAAAAGTGTGTGAATGATTGTGTACCTGTGCAAAGATTAGATTTGTGGTAAACATATGTGGCGGTCTCCTAAACTTCTTACTGAACAGCATGACGGCGAGGGTCCAAACCTACAATAAACAAAAACACACACATGCAGATCATCCAAATTCTTCTAATCCTCTTTACTTTCATCTACACGATCTCTATGGTTACTCATCACTATTGTTTAAAATGCTCATCTACAAGTAGGCGAGTTGTTGTGAATGTTGTATCAGTATTCTCATCTCCTCCCTTTATCCTTAATGAGCTGACTGCATATAAAACTGCTCTCCGGTGTCACTGTTATTTCTTTCAGTCATTTTTTGATTGATCTATTTTCACTTACCAGGGCTATCAGACTGATGACACTGATGTTAAAGCTCACGTCCTTTAGCGCCGTCTCAAATGAGCCGGCCTCCATCCTCTGTATAGTCAGACACCATGCCGACACATACATGATGGGTGCTGAGAGGAACGTGCTGATGACCATCCCAGACGTCACCTGCCACACACAGTACAGTAATACAGTATTTCATTCAGCACACAAACACACATATCTCTGTACTTACCACCTCCAGCTCCACGTTGTACTGGGCAGCATATATGGCCACACTGGGAGTGGTGGGCAAGACTCCATACAGAAAAGCATAATCAGACAGATTGGAGTGATTCCCAAAGCTGGAATGACCAGCATCCAATAACTTCACCATGTATTTACACATCAACGGCATAACAAGCCTGAAAAATAAAACCACACAGCGTTACATAGACAGAAACTTCACAATACTTTAAGATTTGTTTCTCTTTTACTCACAGTTTGGCAGTGACGAGCAAAATGAGGGAAACCCCAGCGGTGCGAGTAGGTTTCCGTATCTGTCCCACCACGCTCAGTCCGAGATAAAAGAGTGCCACCCCACAGAAAGAGTCAGCCAGACCGTCCACAAACTCTCCGAGCACAACTGGGACACGTCCACCAAACAAGAAATGACAAAGAATTCCCACAATAATCATGAAGACTACTGGATTCTTTAAAATCTGATGAGAGAAACATGAAACCTTGTTAAAAACACAGCCAGACAACGAATCCACACAGAGTTAAATCCACACACCTGCAGCGTGACAGTGAACATGACACGCAGTTTGCTGTAGTTACAGTCGGTGGTTTGTTTCCATCGCTGGACCTCACACAGCGCAAAGCCCACCGGGTTCAGTAATATCAGGGACACGGGGGCCATCAGATATATATACTGCACATACTCCGGGTGTGATGAACACCTGTACAGCGCATCCACTGCATGAGAAATATTTGTAACATTAATGAAACGTGTTTTCATGTCTTTATGTACTGTGGATGTATCTGAGTGACAAACCTATAGGATATCCCACTGCAAAGTCATTGCTCTGAGTGGCAAAGATAGCAAACAGACCAGCTTTACTGACTTTACTCTCAGGGCTCGCCACCAACAGCGTCAACACACACACCAGCGAGAACACGCACACTTTTGCTATCAAGATGCACAAGAGGAACCACCAGGTGACATGATCCAAGCGCAGCTGCACCACATTCTTGAAGAGCAGAGCGGGAAGAGCGAAACAAGACACAAAGCTGCCCAGACCTTTGACCTGTCCTACGCTGATGATGTCACTGCGACCCGCCACATACCCGCACAGGATGATGCCAAAGCATTTCAGCAGGGCCGGGAAGAGGTTGGCGATAGACATCGCAGGTGCAGGTGGCAAAAAACCTTCCCTGCAAAGACAAAAGATGCACATTTATATATAAAACAAGATTTAGTTATTCATTTTGATTTAGGTTCAAAGCAATTTATAATAGACAATGACCAAATACATATTTAAAAATAAAAAAATAAATACCTTAATAAATACATTTTATTATTTAAATATAACATAATATAAAAATAGCAATATTATAATTTATCAATTATATATTATACTAGAATACATCAAAACAAAATCCATCAAATTATATATAATTTACTAAATAATATATACAAGTAAAATAAATGTGTAATACTTATCTGAATGGTTTTCATAAAATCTTAAAATTATTATTACAAAATATAAAATGAATAAATTCTTATTAGCAGCATTTTTTAATGCAAAACACCTCGATGATCATGTCTATGTCTTGTATAATATTTCTTTAAAAAAGAAAATCAAACAATGAAAATAAACACACGTGCATAATAAAAGCAATGCATGCACAGTTAAACCAGCCGTTTATTAACGTTATCATGGGATGTAGCAGAAATATAAAGATTGTTCATGACGTACCCTGTATTCTCGTATCGATCGAGTGGATAAATGCACGTGGAAATATCCTGTAAACCAGTAAACACGCCTGAAACATTCATGACTTCAATTCGTTTACATTAGACATGTTTTTTATTTCATGCAGCGCTGCGCAGACCTGTTTGGCGTATGACGTCAAAGCACCGTGAGATGGCGCTCGAGATTATAGACATGTCTGTGCTCGCGATACTTTGATGTCATTCTCTGATCGGTCTGCGCAGCGCTGCATGAAGGCTCAAAATGACTGACATCTGAGTGAGCCTATGACTGCACAAACCCCGCCTTTGCTTGTCGTTCCTCGTCGATGATTGGTGTAAATGCATCGGGTACATTTTGACCTTCTCATGTGATTGGTCGCTGTCACGCACGCTAGACGCCAGGCGTCACACTCTCTAATTTTAGGAAAACAAAATAAATTTTAATTTATTTTAAAATGTTCAAGCACGTGTTTAGTTTGAATATAGAATAGGAAGAGTAGAGAAACTGTACATGTTTTCGTTTATCTAGAGAAAAATACAAGTGCAATGAATCCACTTCTGCATCATTTGACTTCTGGATTTTATTACTAAACACAAGAAAATCATTTTAAAAAAGTGTAAAATAGTCCAAATCCAGCTATAATATTTATATTTATTTAGAAAAACATATTTTGGGCAAACAAGAGATTGGAGAGACAAATTAAACAACACAATATGAAACAGAAATAGTACCACATTAAGCATCTGTGCAAAAAACATAATAAGTCTTAACAATCATTTATTATGTTGGTGTCAAATAATTTTTCTTTCTCATTTTGTTTACACAAAAATTCTCTTTTTATCTCATTTAACATGCTTCTGCTACTTTTCATATCATTCTTTTTTATCTCATTTTACATCTTCACCCACTTTCATTTCTTAATTCTTTGACATTATTTCTCTTAACGTAAACAAACATAACAGTTTAAACCAAGCCAAATACTGTTCAATGAATGAAATGAATATAATGTAGAAAAGTTGAACAGAATTTCCCTGCTTTAATGAATATACTTTCAGTTGACCACACATCTGTCATACAGACACACAGCTAATACTGACGGAAACGAATAAAGCAAGTGCATACATATAGATCATAAAATACATTTTGGCTTTGTGTCCTACATTATCAACACAGATACAATCCCATAATAGACACAGTAAATTATCATTCATTCAAAGTTTAATAAATCCACTCACAGGCTTATGGGAATGGTTTGATGTCTTCTTTCACTTCATGTTAGTGACCGCAAAGATGAACAAATCTAGTGACGAGATCATCAACACCAACAAGCTTTTCTGGTGACGTCAATGAGCTTTTTTAGTCTGATATTGTCCTTTAGTTAATCCCATAGATCTCAAATGGGCTAAATGAGTTAAACGTTGTGTAATATGACAATTGGAGCCCAACAATCTCATTCATAAAGTTATCTTCAAAATCATCTGCATGTCATTATTCATGACAGCACCTTAAAATCAAATTATAATAACAGCAAAGACCATCTCGCAAACACTCAGACATGCTCTGCATGACTATATAAATGACCGCACATTCAGTCGGTTCGGTTTCAGACAAGACAGATCCTTGAAAGAAACAAAGATAACAACTGCCACATAAACCGCTTAACTCAATTCATCATTCTTTTACGGATAATAAAAACTAAAATTAAAGCAAAACCTAGCTGTAGTATCTCTGTAGATCAAACCATTTGACACAGTCAACATTACAAACAGACAAATGGTTCATTAATACAAACATATGAAAGCGGAGCAGTAACATAATAATGTCATCTACTGTAAAAGACCATTGGCTGATTTGTTTATACATCTTTGATATTTCAATTACGGAAAAATATATGAATCAGGCAGTACCAGAGAAAATGATATAACAGGAGAAGAGAAGGATTGTCAATGGCTGAGTAAAGCAGATCAGGGTGTTTTCACCTGAGAATAGGGGGCAGAGGAGGTGCACCTCTCTCTTTCTTTCCTGAACCTGAAACACAAACACAGACGGGTAAGAGTATGATTGTGCTGAATGTTGTTGATAATGTGATACAGACAGCTGTGGGTCACTTCTGTCCCGGGCCATAGCAACAGTAACCCATAAGATCAGTAAACACGGCTCGGATTGGTTACCTCGACTTTCATTCTTGGCCAATTTACTAGGATACGTCTTCTGACAGGGGATGTAGGGTTCTGGGGGTGGAAGATCCGAAACGGGTCGAAAGGTGAAGCGAGATTCCCAGTCATCTTGGAGAAATAAGTCAAAGACACACACAAGTATTTTAATAAATCTGCTACATGAAATTATAGCTGTAATCGTCATCTTTGCTGGAAACTTGGGTTGATGACATGAAATTTTAGTGAAATCATATCTTAGAGCACAACTTACAAATCATTATTATAATATTATCAGTGTATGATAAGATTCCTTACATTGCTCCATAATTAATTTTCATTTTTAACCAAAAAGTTACAGATTGCAGCTTTAACACTGTTATTTATTGCTTGTTAAACTGACTATTTTAGATTTAATGTAAATCTATATCCCCTCCACAAAACCACTGACACATGTAATGTACCTATTTGACTGTGGTAACCGTTGCCCATGGGTGGAGGAGGTGCACCAGAGGAGGGTCTGTCCGGCGGGAGGGGTGGTCTACTGCCACCACGATGAGGCTCCATACCCGGTCTGTTTGGAGGGGGAGGAGCCGGTGTTGACCTCACACTTCCTCCACCCGGACGTCCAGAAGGAGGTGGAGGTGGAAGGGGACCTTTGGATACACACAGGCGTAAATAATATTAAATGTAAACACCTCTGTCTTTCTCAGTCAATTCCACAAGAGCTTTACCTGTCCGGCCTGCTGCATTCCTGCCCAACGCAGGCGGTCTCTCTGACGGTGGTGGAGGAAGATGCCCGGATCGCCCGGGCGGAGGGGCTGGGGGATGCGATCCAAGTGACAGGTTCCGTTCGGGAAGTCGTGGTGTATGCTCCTCGGGAGTCGATGGGCCTGGACGTCCCGGCGGCAGCGGAGGTGCCGCGCCTACGGGTGCCCGCAATGAGGCGGGAGAAGGAGCTGGAGGAGGAGTCGGCTTACTGCTCGCTGATGGAGGAGGCGGAGGGGGTGGGCTGTCCCGCGTGAGAGGCAAAGAAGAACGATTACCGGGGGGAACAGGAGGAGGGCGGTCGTCACCGCGGCCAGGAGCAGGAGGAGGAGGGGGTCGTCCGGCTGGGCCCACAGGGGGAGAAGGAACGGAGGGAGGGCGACCAAATCCACCGGGCACCGGTGGTGGGGCGGGCTGTCGTCCAGGAGGGTTTGGAGGTGGAGGCGTCGGTGTGGTACCCGGGCGTGGTGCCCCGGGAAACGTGGGCGGTCCCCTGTTCTGCAGTCCACTCTGAAAGGGTCGCGGGGCGCTGGGTAGAGGAGGAGGTGGCCCTCCGGGTGTTTCGGGCCGGGGTGGGGTCATCCGGGGTCGCGGGGGGTCGAAGGATTCACTGCGTTGCACAGGTAGACGAGGACCGGAGCCAGATCCTCCTCCAAAAGGCCGTGGACCGGAGCTGCGAGCACCAGGGGGCAGAGCTGGAGACCTGACGCTTGCAGAATCTGAAAGAAAAAGCAAATAATCTTACAGATGATGTGAAGGACTGAATGTGGTACTAAAACATGACGAGAAATTTTACCATCTCGAGTGGAGCGCAGCTTTGGCATCCCTCCCTGAAAGAGACCACCCAGACCAGCTGGGGCTCCACCTCCAAACCCGCCTCCTCCACCAGCTCCGCCTCCAGGACCGCCTCCACCTCCACCAGCTTTGGGTTCTGTCAAATCAAACCCAACAGTTACACTGTCATAATCATCTCTCTGTACACACTGTCATTTACTTTACATGCAATAAAGTTAGCCAATCATAAAAGAGGATATTGACAAGGGTACAGTAACAAAAATAGGAAAAGGTTTTATTTAAAAAATGTTTTTAAAATGGATGACTTGGACTGAATAATGAAGACAAATTTCGGTGAATTTTAGTGTAACGCTAAACATCATCAAATATAGACCATTTCACAAGATGTAAACAGCACTGGTCCAAAAGCACTTCCTGTCTCAGTTTTGTAACACTACACAATGTCAGAACGAAATACAACCAACAGAAAGAACATTTACAATGGAGTCAAAATGTTTAATGAACATCTTTAAGGTTCAATTACATATGTGAAATACAGAAAAACTGAAACAGGAAGTGCTTCTGGACCAGTGTTGTTTACATCTTGTGAAATGCTCTATAACAGTTTTCATTTACTCCGATTTTTTTTCAGTCATTCCCAAAGTTCCCATTTGTGTTTTTCTATAGTTGCTTTTACGTTTATTCTAAAGAGTAGAAAAAGACAATAACAGATTCATACTGTCGAGTACAGGAGCGCTGCGATCATTGGTCACAGTCCTCTTTAGTTTTGCTCCTTTGTTGATGTCTGACAGTAAAGCATTTCTGCCCTGCTGCTCCGACCTGTTCAAGACAGGCTTCTCTGTGTTCGCCTGTGAGCAGACACACACACATCCATGTAAATCATGACACACTGATGTCTATATTACACACATGAGACCCTTCACTTACCTGAGATAAAGTGGGGGGTGGAGGAGGGGGAGGTGGAGGAGGCACCGGCATTTTTCGTCCTCGGCGTCACCTCCTCTCACTGGGACCTGAAAAACACGATATGCATCAATGCAAAAGTCTTCCATCCGCTGGATAAAATATATGATGTTTATGATGTTAAGGGTGATGTGCAGTGACACACACAATCATTGGGTGAAGAGCTCAGAACTGTAATTCATTATGAATAATTGATCACAATCAAGAACTGAAATGAACCTTTTTACTATGACATTTGGTACTGAAGGTTTTAAAGAAATCTCTCACCCTGACTAACGCTAATCGTGATTTTTATTTTTGCAAGTACCTCTTACAAGAAACCAAACAGTAGAATAGTAACAGCATGTAACATTTCTGACTAAAATAAACACTGGTCTGAATCACACCAAATCACAGCAGACAACACAAACCACACCACATGACCTCTCACACCATCACGGTCTCTGTGTGGCTAGTTACATGAACATCTTATTCTATCGTACACACACACACACATTACTATAACACTAACCTATACTCGAACCCAAACCACGAAAAACACGTGATTGACTATTTTGTAGTGTTCTTACAAATGAGAAAGTCTCTAATGTCACGTAATCCTTTTGAGATTGAATCATTGTTTAGTTTTGTTAGGTAACACACACACATTACTGTAATACTCTTTGACAGAACCCACAGTTCATTCTCTCTCTCTTCATGTGTGAGTTTTATGAAGACCCCTCGCTAGTAACATCCAGATGAGAGAATGAACAGGAAGAGCTTGTGCAGATATACCTCTCACTTCCCTTTCAGAAACGCACACATGCAAAAGAGTTCATAGCGTCAGGATGGAGGTGACAAAACACACTGTAAAATGTTTAAAGACAGACACAGTTTATGAGTCATTCAAACCATCTGCTCTTTCATCCTTAAACATCTCTCAAGTTTCAGTCACATAACACCATTCATCTCTCTCTCTCTCTCTCTCTCTCTCTCTCTCTCTCTCTCTCTCTCTCACCATCTCATCTCTCCTCTCTCTCTCTCTCTCTCTCTCTCTGTCTCTCTCTCTCTCTCTCTCTCTCTCTCTGTCTCTCTCTCTCCCACTGTCTCTCTGTCTCTCCCTCTCTCTCTGTCTCTCTCTCTCTCTCTCTCCTCTCTCTCTGTCTCTCTCCACTCTCTCTCTCTCTCTCTCTGTCTCTCTCTCTCTCTCTCTGTCCTCTCCCTCTCTCTCTCTCTCTCTCCTGTCTCTGTCTCTCTCTCTCTCTCTGTCTCTCTCTCTCTCTCTCTCTCTCTCTCTCTCTCTCTCTCTCTCTCTCTCTCTCTCTCTCTCTCTGTCTCTGTCTCTCTCTCTCTCTCTCTCTGTCTCTCTCTCTCTCTCTCTCTCTCTCAGAGGTAAGCGGACATCCGGTCAGTTTGGCAAACATTCTGCTCACTAATGCAAAAGCAATAGGAAGTGAGCAAACTTCCTGGAACTTGTTATTATACACTGAAACACAGACATGAATGTGTGTATTAGTCACAGTCACAAAAACACAGGTAACACATTAACTTTACATGCAAATCCATATTATATTAATGGTCTAAAAGAGAAGAAAATAAGAAAAACAAAGGTTATAATAAAATGCATCGTTCTTCTGTTTGGTATTATTTTTAAGTTTCATTTAGTGCCAATGACCCATAAGAACTTCAAAAACAATAAATGAATATCATGAAAATATAATGACGTTATATAACTCCTGGGGGTCACCGTGATGTGATCACATGATCACATCCTATTATAGAAGACTTTCATTCACAGATCACAGGCTGGCTAGAAAATAACACATTTAAATAAGAGAATGAGAGATGAGATTAGACAGAACTCGATTTACATTCCAGTGTCCTGAATGAGAACAGCAGTAATGGAGAATAGTCTGAAATATCATCATGTCTTCATCATCAACTACAGGATGTTTCTTTTGACACTAGTCATCGTCATGTCAGTATTTTACTGTGCCAGTGTCTTTATACATTTGACCTCTGTAGTACCCAATTCACATGTTATCTGTCCCAAAAAGTGACAGTGCGTCCCAAACCATGTGAAAGAACGGGCCTGTATGACCTACTATTTCCAGTTGAAGTGTAAGTATGTACAAATACACAAATAATTCAACTAGCACAATAGTCATTTATTATTCATGGTTTGTTCCATAAATGTAAAATACTTCATCTGAGCCAAATGTAGATGCAACAAGGAGTTGGACATGTCTGACATTTTTTTACAGTGTATCCAGAAAGAACGTTTAACTTGTACGTTGTTTTAAATGTGTTTTAATATTATTAAAACTGATTTAGCAAACTTTGATATTGCAACAATTGCAAGCAAAACCAGCAAACATTGTTACCTGCAGTATGTTATCACATACCACACTTTTCTTTAATATTGTGCAGCACACAATCATATTTATAATTACACAAAACCAATCACGGTTTACAAGTGTCATGTTAACTAAAGGGCATCGGCTATTTTAAAAAAAGACAAACCCTTAAACACGGGCAAAAATGGCTCATCAAGCACACCAAAAGATCTTTAAACACTAAACCAAGATATCCAACACTTTGTTTTTTGTAACGGTATGTCAAGTATATTCTCCTGAAGAGATGGGTGGAGTCGATCAACCGAAGAACCTGCCATGTGCAAAATCACACAGGAAACAGAAAGCCACAAAACACCATGTGTAACGTTACTTGAAGCAATTTCTACCCTTTGCTCTTAGCTATGCTTACTGTCACTGCTTATAATACCACATCTCAAACATAAAAGTGGTTTCTAAATGCTCGTTCGGCATAATGTTAACATGTTCAAGCAAGAAATGTGCCCACTTCTGCTCATTCTGTCTTTCATCACTTTATTATCCACTTCCTCTTAGAAAGTCAGCATAATGTTTACACCTCTGGCTATACCTCAGATTCCTGCCACATGACTGCTGAATGTCATTACATTGATGCTGAAGAACATTAAACATTAAATGAAGCGAAAGAGAAGTAGAAATCAAAGAGGAAGTTAACGCAGAACTTCATTGTGTGTCGCTCAAATAACTTGTTTCTATTTCATCAAGTTCATTTGTGGTTTTAACTTTACAGGTGCTTAATAGTGTCACAGTTGCTGAAATCCCACATGATAAAAAAGAATAGAAAATCACAGAAGAAATTTAATGGTTATAATGGAAACTATAACGGGGTCTCTACTGGTAATGTGTTTTTAACACCATTAAATCCTACTGGAATAAGACCCAAAACACACTACATAAAAATATTAGGTTCATAATAGTATTTAACATAGAAAACACTACAAAGTCCATGTCTCTTAATACATATGCAAACATTTACTCTCTGCTGTTTTTTCTACATTTTTAGAATAGTATTAAACCATGAAATAACACAATTGTAATTGTGGGAATTATGTTGTGACTAAAAGCATCTAAAATAAATAAACATGTTATAAACACTATGTTATATTTGATCATCTTCACACTTTGTGTAGACATTTTATCATTTAAACATGAACTTAAGACAATTCTATCTATACTGGACTCTTATTGACCACTTTTATTTATTATTTGCTCCATTTCAAAAATGTTTTTTAATAAAATTTTAGTTTTTATTAAAGAAGTAAATATGCTAGCACAATTTTCTTCTATGAAACACTAAAATCGGATTGAAAGAGTTTTAAAAACACAAGAAACATTTTTGTCAATTGTATCTAAACTTTTGCTGTACATTAATAAAGTAACTTGTCAGTCTGACACACTTTTTGACAACAGAAAATGTTGAAAAGGAAAAAGGGAAGTAAAGAAATAAAAGAAGAAGACATATGTGTTGAATTGGCCCTTGTTGGCCTTTGGATTAGAAACACATGCATCTATCCTACAGCAACAATCAGCCTTTCACAATCAAACCCTGCGCCATCACTCCGCGTGACGTCACCGCCGATCCTATAAAACCAAAGAAAACGCGTTCAGATCTCTTTGCGTCTGTAACAACACCGAGAAAATAACGCTTGAACCCATCTTGACCTGCCACATGCACGCGCACGAACTGGCAACCTAAGTTTTGGCAACCCAAAAGTTGGAAACTTTAGAGGATGAAGAAAGTTTATTAAACGATTAAAAGCGAGTTTAAAGATCAAAGACAAAACAGTACGTTTTGTCAGACTTACCGGTGCTGTGCGTGTTTTTGTCCGCGAGTCCCAGAGCCGCTCACGAGCTGCTGCTGCTGCTGCTGAACACAACCGAGATCATCGCCGTCAAACTTCCACACGGAGAGACGTGATCGACTTCACGCCCTGATGCGCAGACCGATCGGCGTATGACATCAGCATATCGCGAGACACCTTGTGACAACGCTGTGATCTCGCGATATTTTGATATCATAGCCCGATCAGTCTGCGCAGCGGCGCCTGAGATGTGGGCCACGCCTTCATCTCTCTCTCTCTCTCTCTCTCTCTCTGTTTCCGCCCCATCACATCTACTGAAACAAGATTTATTGTTTTAACAGACAGTATCACATTTCTTCAGATGAAGGAAGTGAAGCTTAATATATGTTCTTTAAAAGACGCAATATCGAGTTTTTCTTCCTCTATAGACAAAAGACTCCTCATTCCCTTTATCCGGGACTTTAGTGTGTGATGCAATGTTTCCAGATGTGTGTGTGTGTGTGTGTGTGAGAGAGAGACAGAGAGAGAGAGAGAGAGAGAGAGAGAGAGAGAGAGAGAGAGAGAGAGAGAGAGAGAGATAATAATATAATATAAACTAAAGTAAACTATAACATTACTCCAAGATACTATATGGTTTTTACTATATTAAAGTACACCACAGCATTTACAACACTTTGTGACAAATGCATGAAACACAGTTTGCAGTTTCTTATGCATACCAAGACAAATACTGCATTACATGCATTTAAAGAAATGCATAATTAATCAAAGGCAAATGTGCAATTTAATGCAAATGTCAACATTACCATGGTAAAATAAAGTTTTTCCTCAAAGCTTTTAATCATACTGATAGCTCAGATCAGTCAATATTTGCTTAAAATAAAGTTTTTAAAGCATTTGTTTCTGTTTAAATCATGATTTTTCATAGTCAGATAAAGTGCTGTTTTCAGAATTGTCACATTCATAACAGTTCATATTCCTCATAAATGAAAACAACTATTTGATGTTCTTTAAAGAGTCATCTCTTCTTCATTTGTTGAGTATTATTGCTTACAAAGTATATTTTCCAACACATGAACATTTCCAATTTTTAAACTAGATAACTCGTGTATAGACTGATATTTTTTCTGATGTCTGGACTCTATCACCTGGACTTTAGTAAAATATGAACTGTTTTAATTATTTTTATAAATGTGCTGTTTTTATACAGCCAAATACAGTTAATTCATAATGTCAAGCCTGTTAAATAAATTAATCACCAACAATAAATAGCACAAACTGAAATCAGTGTTCTTTACGACTAAATAAAAACACCGGGAAATATTAATATTATTAACAAATAAAAGAAACTATATAAAATTAAACTACATAATGCCACACCTTATAACATTTCTGTGCTTAAAGATGAGTGTGTGTTTTCTGCCTCACAAATGGAGTACTAAAAATATTAATAATGTTTCTTAAACCCTCAGATAGTCCCTCCTCAACTTCATGACACTGCTAAAGCCAAACTGGACGAACTAATGTTATCACTGCATTACACTGGGACAGGGGAGAATATTTAGCATCAAGAGGATTACAAACATCACCTTCACATCATAAATATGCATACAGTATAGTGATGAGACGAGGGTTAAATGCATCAACTGTACGAGAGCAGGACTCGCTGGGATGGTGTGTATTAATGTTGACTGAGAGATTCTTCATTAACATCTGGTGTGAGCAAGGCAAGCGCTCGGGCCAAAAGCTCAACAAAGACAGATGAAACAAGTCTGGTGTTTCACTCGGGTCTGCAGCTCGGGTCTCAGGGCCTCACAGCATGCTGAGCTCGATCAATCGACCGGCAAACACGCCGAGAGTGCCAATAATACACACCGCCATGAAGACACACAAAAGAATGTGATCCAGCACCATGGCCACAAACTTCCATTCCTCAGCAGCCTATAAAACACACAGACATAAGGATAAAAACAAAAGAGAAAATACAGCTTGAGAAATATACAGATAATGAAAACAAATGTTCTCACGTTGTTGGACTCCTCGTCACTTTTCATGGTGTCCGCAATGTATTTGACGCCCTCGATGGCACTACGCACATCTGGATTTTTGGTTATGGGAGAGTGGTAAGTGACAGACGCCGGCATGGGTTTCCCTGAAATGTCAGAGATGTCAAAATCGGCTGGAACGAGACGCTTGTCCTGCCGTTCCTGTGACGGCCGCTTCATAGTGGAGAAAAACATCAGGTTTGGAATGGTGTCAATGAAGATCTGTCAGAAAAATAAGAGTCAAAGTCATCCAAAGAGAATTTCATTAGGTTAACGCAGGCGAACGGGAACCATCGCACTCCACACGTACCTTACGGACCCAGGCCGGCATGGTGTGTGTGCTGGGCGAGCGGTGATGTGTGTTGATGACAATCACGGTGATGATGATGGAAGCAATGACAAAGATCATGGTGAAGAGCATGTATTTGCCAATGAGCGGAACGGCGCTGGAAGTGGACGGGATCAGCTCCACGATAACCAGCAAGAACACAGTGAGAGAAAGCAGGACAGAGATGCTGAGGGTCATCTTCTCACCTACACACAAACACATGATATATAGCACAGGCCAGAGAGAACTTAGAGATGAGATAAGTCATTGGAATGGTTCTGAGTTGTTAATAGATATGCATAAATATAAATGACTCCTGCAGGAACATTGATGTGTCCGCCATCTTGGAACAGTCAACATATATTTAAATGAAGTTGTCCCTCACATTAGAAATACGGATGCAGACACACAGGCTTTGACTGTTCCAGTATGGTGGACAATGTATGTATTACAGCCCTCTAATTGGGTCTATATATGTATATGTCTATGATCACGCGTACAAAAGCACGTATTGGATTACCAGAGTCTGTGGGCAGGTAGAACACAAGGCCCGTGAGGAATGAGAAGAGCATGCAGGGGATGATGACGTTGACAATGAAGTAAAGCGGGAGACGGAGCAGGAGAAAGTGATAAGTGATGTCTAGGTAGGGCGTATCCGGACAGCAAGCATAATACACCCAGTGTTTCCAGTTCCTGTAATCCTTCATCACCCATTCTCCGCTCTCCATAAAGTTACTGAGGTCGGGCCTGTCATTGTCCTGCACACACACACACATGCACAATAAATAACTGATACGTCGAAAGAAAATAATGTTTAGGCATTGCTACATGAGTTCTGTTGTCATGGTTACCGGGTTGATGATGACCAGGTTGCCATCATATGTCCACGTTCCCAGTTTCATGCTACAGTTCTGCAGGTCAAAAGGAAAGTGAAGGACGACGATCTCACAGTAGCTCTTGAAGATGGCCGGAGGAGTCCATGTGATCATACCCGTGTGCTCCAACAAGACCTTTGTCTCGTGGACAATGGCGAAGTCTCCATCAGCGCTGTGTGTAACATACACATATACAGATGTCATACAAGAAACATGCACATTTATCTAATTCCCAAATGAGTACAGACAAACATACTTGTTATAAAGAACTAAATCAGGTTTCCAGATGTCAGTGGAGGGAATTCTGATCTTTCTGATGCCGCCGTAATCATCAGGATTCCACTGCAGATTCACATCCTTCCATTGCTAAATATAAAAAAGATAGATTAGAAAAAAGATAGACTATAGATGACTCTATATAGACGTGTTTGTGACCGTAGATGACTCTATATAGACGTGTTTGTGACCGTAGATGACTCTATATAGACGTGTTTGTGACCGTAGATGACTCTATATAGACGTGTTTGTGACCGTAGATGACTCTGTATAGACGTGTTTGTGACCGTAGATGACTCTATATAGACGTGTTTGTGACTCTTGACTCCATCAGGTGGTTATTTTGATAGCAGCACAAACCTGCTTTAGCCGAACATTACTGGTGACAATCTGATTTACTTCATCCTGTTAATACAAAAAAGTGAAGATATTGGAGAAAGGAAATAGAGAAGGAATTAGGCATGTTTATGTACTGAAATGACTCTATATAACGTGTTTGTGACCGTAGATGACTCTGTATAGACTGACCGTAGATAACTCTGTATAGGTCTACTACTAAACATGAAGCAATCATCAGGAGAGAGAGAGAGAGAGAGAGAGAGAGAGAGAGAGAGAGAGAGAGAGAGAGAGAGAGAGAGAGAGAGAGAGAGAGAGAGAGAGAGAATTTACCACACTGATAAGTTGAATGAGTTGTAGTCCCACAGTAACCACTACTGGATCTTTAAAATGGCTGACAGGACGAACAACCTTGTTATATCCAATAAACAGAGTCTTTACTAATTTGGTTTCATCTTCTGAACACAGTCCTGCTCCTGCAACACACACAGACACACGTGAGTTCTCATCATCTTCTTACTTGCACACAAACACACTCTATACATGTAATGACTTTTATACTGTACAAACTGTATATTCTATCCCCAAACCATCACAGAAAACTTTCTGCTATTTTAGATTTTCAAAAAACATAAATTCTGTTTGATATATAACCTTGTTTTCCTTATGGGGACCAAAACAAATCTCCCCACAAGGTCAAAATTGACTGGTATTCCTATCTTTGTGGGGACATTTGGTCCCCACAATGTGTTAAATACCACACACACACAAACACACAGGATTAAAGCTGATTGAGATAAACAACTGCATGTGACACTTGTGTGTTTTCAGAAATACACAAGAAACACAGCGTCAGAAAGCCTGATGTTTGTGGAATGTGAATACTTCTCTAATAAACAAAATAAAGAACCACAAAAAGTCTGTGTGCAAATGATTGACTTGAGGATATTTATTTATTTCTGAACCATCATGCAGATCAATTCAGTTCATCCAACAGTGTGTTTGTCAAGTATTATTATTGGATATGAACCCTGATGTATTTACAAAACTCTTCTATTAGATTTATTATACGGTCATTGAGTGAACTCTTTCTCACGAGTTTATAAACCTTTAATCAGAAGGTGAAAATAGTTTTGTGAACAAAAACATAATTTAATACAATGTATTTTTTATTACAAAACTTGAAATGGATGACTAGGACTGAATAATAAAGAAAAATAAGTCAATAAGAGTTCAAAACAGATGTGAACTTCCTCAATACTGTTTCACAAGTATCTCAGAAACGCTCTGATAAAATGACAAGAAAAAAGAAAGAATATGAATAGGGATTAATATTAACATTGATATAAATAAACCAAACAGAACATTACAGACTCCAAACCAATGTGCTTATATCAGTCCCTGAACACTTGAATGAAGGCAACAAACAGCACACCTGCAGCTGTCAATCAAACAGAACACATAGTGCTCATACCACATACAGTAACCTACAAAACACTTCAAGTCCTTTAAAAGACACAAAATTAAATAGCAAATCATCATCTCAGCAACTTTGTCTGAAAATGCACTTTTACAACTGATAAAAACATTTGGTAAAAATGTCACAACTGGTCTCAAATGTTATTTCGAGATCATATCACCTTTGCAGTTAACCTGATACACACATGAATATGTTTATTGGTTAACATAAGTTGGTAACATGGTGTTTGTTGTCTATTTGACAGATGTTTTTTATGATAGCGTGTTATTGGGTTAAAGTAAAACACTTCAAAAGCTCTACTTTATCCCAGTTCACACAGTATGATTTAGTAGAAAGAAGTGTGTACTCACCAAACAGAGAGAATGAAATGATCTGAATAATCAGTATAAAGTAATTCATCTCGTGATCATGAGCGTGAGAAGTCTGTGCAGTCCACTGAAGAGTAAGAACAGATACAGCGAGCACGACTGAAGCCGGAGCCGTGTGTGTGTGCTATTGTTAAACCGGCATGTGGCACGAGCTGACAGCTGTCAGAAGACTCATATCTACACACGCATGCTTATACTCACAGCTGAATGCTTTGATTATACAGTTTAACTTTAATACCGTTATTGTTATTTGATTCCCTAAATCTGACCATCCCCAACACGATTTCTAACTTTAACACCAGATAAGCATTCTTGCATTACCCCCTTGTAGCTGAAACAGCTTGTATACTAATCATTTGAATTATTTCTGTAAGACTTTGTGTAGATTTGCAAACTACACCATTAACTCATGACCTAAATGAAACCTGTTTAAGTCTTCTGTTTGTTGCACAAGGTTTTTTTTTTTACAAGCATTACTCAAGAGCCACATCAAAAGCATTTGGTTGGAATCCATTAGATCAGCCGTGACTAAATCTGACTCTAAGACTTCTTTTTGTTTGGATTTTCTGAATCAGAATTTTCAGAATTCATAATGTTGTAAAAGCGTCCTCACAATATACAATGTTTTGTGAAAAATTTCATGTCAGTTTTAAAATAACTTCATAAGAAACAAAGAAGAGAGAGAAACGGCTAACCAGAGATTAATGTGTAAGAGGGCAGCATTTCAAAACTTAACATTGCTAAAACATCATTTTAAAAGATCTTCAATGGTGCATAATTCCATACACACACAAAAACAAACATACATTTTAAATAGTGAAATACATGTATTTATTCTGTAACTGGATACATTTTTACAATACATGTTTTTACCTTATCAGCCTTCAACAAAAACTTGGAAAATGTACAATTGAATGACACCAACACAACTTTTGGTTGCCAGTGTAAAACACGTATCGTCACAGCTGTGGGAGGAGGTGGACGGAGCCGTATTTACATGGCAAACAGAATGAGGAAAGCCACCATCAAACAGAAGAGACCCATAGCCTCAGACAGGGCAAAACCCAGGATAGCATATGAGAACAACTGCTGCTTCAGAGATGGGTTCCTGTGAGAAAGACAGACAAACAGATGTCATTCATCACTGAATCACTGTAAGAAAGTCAACAAACCTAACGTGAGGGTGTCAGTGGGTTACTTTCCACTGCAATATGATCATCAGCAAAACATTTTCATTAGACGCACCACATCCAGAAGACAAGCTGCTAATGGTAACCATGTTCTGGATGAACATGTTGAAAACAGTGGTCTGGTTTACCTGGCATATCCGATAATGAGGCTGCCGAACACGGTTCCGATTCCAGCTCCTGAACCTGCCACTCCCACGGTAGCAGCACCGGCGCCGATGAACTTAGCGGCTGTGTCGATGTCACGGCTTACTGCGCTCGTCTGAAAACCTCGCACTGCGACCTGGGTAAGGGCGGACTGTGGCAGGAAGGCTGGGCTGGCCTGTAGGAAGATGAAACTAAATTAAAATTTATATGCAGCCATGCTCCAAAGACTGTGTGTGTAACTGGAGATTGAACCAATGACCTTTGTGCTGCCAACTTTGTGTCTACTATGGAATTGCCTACTATGTGTACATGTGTCAAACCCATGACCTTCTGCTACAGAAACACTTTTTATGCCATTTTAAGCAACAAGACATGTGTCTTTGAGCTTTATTAAACCTTGAAAGGTCATGGGTTTGAATTCAAACACTGAGAAAATGTAACTTTGGATAAAGCACCTGGCAAAATGTGAAAACACATACATCTCAATGTGAAACTTTGCACTGGGAGAAGTGCAAATGGGACAAAATACCCATTTGCAAAGCAGTAAACACCACAGATATACAGTCTAAAAACCATTTACAATACATTTTCATTTTAAAGTGAGATCTGTTGGTCTGACCTCTGCAGAGTTGACATCTGGCCTGGAGAGCACAGAGGCAGACAGTGGTCTGTACAGAGCCCTTGAACCAGAGCGGACCTGAGAAAACACCAAACACACGTGTCAATCAACATGAGACTGAAGTCTCCACAGGACCTGAACAAAGCGAGTCTTAGCACATCCAACAGAACACAATTAATGACACACATTACTCATAATTGCAGTGTTATGCATTTGACGATTGGGCAATTCAATGCAAATGTGCAAAACTCAAAGGTTTTCATCATACTGATAGTTCAGATGGTTTAAATCCTCATGTGAGTCTCTCTGAGTTTTTAAAGCATTTATGCATGTTTAAATCATGATGAAGTGCTGTTTTCTGAATTATCACATCCGTTACAGTCCACATTTCCCATAATGCATGTGTATTTTCACAGCTTTAGTAAAATACAAGTCGAGTTTTGACTAAAAATATCACATCTAAAATGCTGGAATTGCCCAAATGTCATTAAATGTTTATAAAGTCTCAAATCTGTGGCCAACACACATGACATGAGCAAAGAGGACTGACTTTAACATTTCCTCTTAAGATCGACCGAAACATTTAATTTAAACGTTTTCATGACGTTTTACATCTCAGCTCCCAGTAAAACACAAGAGTTTGCTGTCAGATCTCTATAATGACCTTGACTTCATTGGAATTGTCAAGATTAGCATTAGCATCTAGCAACTATCCAATGACATGTTCTACACAATGACGTACGAAGACAAATGAATTGTGCGGTAATTGATTTCGTTTTGACGTTGCAGAGCGTGAATACGTCATCAGGCCTCTTGCGTTATTACATTTAATCTGTATAATAGAAGTTATACTCACCAGTGCGGGTGTGGACACGAACTTCGCACACGCGTACATGTTGATTTGAGCTCGTGAGGTGAGTAAAGGTGAGGAATAAACCCGCGTCTGTCTCTGTGGAGAAAAGCCCACAGTTTAAGGTCAATGCAATATCAGAGCGTTCCGAACGCAGAGTGACAGTAAATATCTCCTCCTGCTCGGATAATATTATCAGTAGAATGTGAAATAGTGCAAATGATTTCAGTAAATGAATCTAAACTGTGATGATGGTATTAGATTGTGATGAATTAGCTTCACCGGCTCCGGTTTAGCTCTCCTTCACTTACCCGGCTGCAGAGGTCGAACCGCTGAGGAGCTGCTGCGCATGCGCGACCTTCTATTTAATCAAGTACCCGGATGCGCGTGTGACGCGATGAAGGTCATTCAATGGTGCTTTATTTAAAACCGAAACAGTACAAAGAGATACATACACACAGAAATACGAAACTCTTTATCCTATAGAAATGATAATGGGTTTTTGTGTATCCTGTTAAAAAAATATATACAAATTTTAATTTAATTTCAAATGCCATTATAAACCATCAGCTGTTTACCATTAAAACTAAATTCCCTAGAGTGTTGTGTTCTTTTAGTTTCCATCCAAAAGATAACATCCCACCAATAAAACCCGACACACTACCAGTAGAGACCCACAGAGACAATTATAGTTTTCATTAGAACCAATACAATTCCCATTAAAACCATTAAACCCATTAGAATTTCCCTGGTGGTTTCTGTTGTGTTTTCCAATAGGGTGTAAAAATAATTGCTGTGACATTCCTTTTAAAAACATGTTTAATCATATCACTTCCTAAAATATACTAATAAAATCATGTTAATATAAATCAGACGTTTTAAAAGGTTGTTTGTGCAATTTTATTCCTAAAAAACAAATTGATATTTTTGCATCACAACGTGCAAGAAATCATGCAGGAAAAAATAGGAAATACAAATGTTTATTGGATTTTGCATGCACACACACAAAAGTCTGACAATCTAAAACAAATCTGTGCACAAGCACGTAAAATGCATTTTGTTGCTGTTGAACTGGAACAATCTACAAAACACAATGATGAAATAATGTATGGAGAATGCTGAGGAAGAATACTTAAACTCCAAAACAATATTCAGACTTTATATTAATGAATAAACGCCAGTGTTCCATCTGGCACTAATTTACCCTGTAAAGCGTAAACTAATAATACAGAAAACATCCAAAGCAAAAGAAAACCATGAGGAACATCAGTGCAGTAAGTCCCAGCCTAACCAGAAAGGCACACAACCGATTACACAGTCATACAAACAAACAAATTGTTGGCCAAAAAACACACAAGCAAATAAAACAACATTCCAAACTAAACCAATAAATATCTAAAAATAAAAAAGCACTACACTTTTGGTAAAGAGTGTATTTTTGTCATTGAGGGATTCTGTAAACACAAATGAAACAAAACGAAACATTTTCAGAATACTTTGCGACAGTGTTCATATTTACCTGGTAGTATTTAATGTCAACACTATAACTTTAAACATTCAAACTTTTTTGCAACTGCAGTTTGTTTTGTGTATAACTTACTGGGTAATGTTGACGCTGTACCACACTGTTAGTATTACACATACTGTAATGGGATACAACATTCAGCCCACTGCATGTAAAGGCTGCAGCGCATCTGAAGAATATTTTAATAAATTAGCTATAAAAAGTCTCAGCAGCCAACAGAATTATACTCATGTAAATGAACATGTTCTAGAGCAAGAACAAAAAACCCTCAAAAGCTTAATGGATCTTAAACTTGTTTCAGATGTATATTGACAGATTTTAGTCTGACTCCTCTATCTTCAGCTGTCCCTCATCTTCAGCCTCTTCTGCTTCCAGCTGGGCATCCTCTGAAGGGGAGGGGCTACGACATGGGCGTGGCACCTCTGCATCCGGTTCATGAGTGACAGGAGCATGTTCAACAGTGGGGTCTTGAGGTTCAGTGGATGCAGTTTTCTCTATGTCATCTGTAAATAAAAAACAAACCAACTGGTTATAGGTTCGTTCAACACATTACATTTTTTAATATTGTATTGATTTCCATGGTGGTCCAAGCTGGCCAATGCTGGTTAGTGCTAGTTTGATGCTGATCGCATTGGTGGACCTGCTGTTGACCAACAAACCTGACCTGTATGGTCCTGATCAATCTGGTTAAAGCTGTGCTGGGACAGTAACATATAGTAAGGACCAGAACTGATAACAGGCCATGCTGGTCATTTAAACAGGGCTGACAGTGTGAAAGAGAGAGATTTTAAATATGATTATGAATATGATACTAAGTATTATGAGATATAAGATATATAGGATTGTTCAAGATGATGGACATGCATTCTTGGGTCTGGATGTAAGATCATATCAGTGGAAATATTCATCATGTTAGACATTCAGTACATTGTAAAAACACTACTATAAATCTAAAAATAATCAAATGAATAATAGCTTAAATAAATAGATGAAAATGGCTCATAAATGCGTTACATCTTTTGATCATTACTTCTATTTCTAGATAAGGCAAAAAATAAGATGAATGCCAAAAATGCTTAATATTTCCCCACAGATTGATACAAAGCAGAAAAAAGTTGAAATCACACATTAGAAGACTTTCATACCAGCTGTACAGCAATTCACAAATCACACACATACAAACACACTTTCTAGCCTGGTAATGATTATTATGTCAAGTCTGGTTTATTTGTATAGCGCTTTAACAATGTAGCACTGTTTCAAAGCAGCTTTATAGCAAAACCAAACCAAAAGGATACAAGCATGGAAATATAAAAGCTCATTTAATAACTAATATCTTATCCATTAAATCATTATGCGTCATGCAGTGTGTGTGTGTGTGTGTGTGTGTGTGTGTGTGTGTGTGTGTGTGTGTGTGTGTGTGTGTGTGTGTGTGTGTGTGTGTGTGTGTGGAGGTTGTGGGACCTGAATGAGTTCTGCTGAAACTATGAACGTTACTCCAGGGGGTGCCAGAGTGTAAAACACGAGTGGAGCGGGCCGACACTACAAAAACACATAAATATTATAAAACAGCACATTCATACACACTATCACACAAACTGCAGGTTGGGAAAAATACAACAAACAAACCAACACAAACCAAATAACACTTTTAGGCTGTTTGACTGTATACTAAAAATCATGTCTTCACTTCTCTCTGTTTGGGTCTGGCCAGCTAGAGTTTTAGGAATGACTGACGGGTGGCATGACAAGATGACAGGTGAGTTTATGAGGTCTTGATTATGATGTCACCGGCTGCATTTCCATGAAATACCTTCAGGAGCATCACTGTCCTCCGGCGTCTCTGTGGCAGCGGAGGATTGTGTTTCAGGAGATTCAGAGCGGAGTCTGCGCTCGAAACTGAACTCTGGGAGTCTGGGCGCCTGCGGGCGGGTCTTTCTCGCCGGGTTCATGAAATAACAGTATGCGCAACGGAACGCTGAAACAAAATATCACACTTGAATGTTTTCAAAATATAAATATCCTCAGGCAAAGAAATTCTTTGTACTTCTATTACAAAGTAAGCTGAGGTAAACTGTGAGGACTGCTGTATGTGGTCTGACAGGTTCTTACCTACATATTCAAACTCCTCCTTTAGAGCCATACCATTGTGAGAAAAACACTGCTGGCAAATCAATGCATATCTGAAAATACAAAAGACAAAAATGAGAAGGGAGGGAGGGGAATGAACATATATGATATCGGTAAAGTTTTATCAGTTTTATTACCTGTTCTGAGGTCCATCTCCCACCAGATACTCAATGACTCTGTCCACAGAGCTGCGCTCTCGAGGGAGGATTGGCCGAGCGAGAGGTGGACCGGGGGGGCGCATACCTGACATTATCAACAGCTTATTATCTCACAATTCATAAAAAATGATAAAATAAATTAGAGACCCCCAAAAAATACTGTTTACAAAAGTTCAGTTGCATTTACTGTTACCATCTATTTTATAATTGTGATTTAATTTGATTTAAGCATCTTTGTGCTTGTTTCTAACCTGTTCCAGGAGCTGGTGAATATGGACTCATGCTCCGTCTCATCATTTGCTGTGGTGTATCAGCAGGGCTGATCACAGGCCCCGCCCCCCCTTTCTCTGGTGGTCCACCTGGGGCGGTACGGAGGGGCGTGGCTCCTGGAGTCATCGGCATCGGTCCTGGAGTGGCCATGGCAACATGACGCTGTCGTAGATCTGGACGTAAGGAGAGGGTCGCACACATTATGCATGAGTAAAAACACTAGATAAAAATAAAAATGAGAAACAAACCTTGTCCTGGTCTAGGGGTCATAAGGGGTCTGACTGGAGTGGCTTCTGCTTCCTGTTAAAACAAGCCAAAAAAAAGAATTCATCTACCACAACTCTCCAAAAACACACAAGCTCAAAGATAAATCCCAGCATGCATTCAAAGCCATATTCCAGCTGAACATCACACAATATTGCACTTACTGCTTTCTTCTTAGACTCTGGGTCGAATCTCTCCAATATGAGTTTTGCATTTTTGTACGTCTCTGTTTCCATCACCTCCTCAAGCTGACAAAAAATATTTCAAACACATATATTTGTTTTATGGAATTAAAAACATACAGACAATATAAATGAGTGAAGTTTTAACTTCTAGCAGCTGTGTTCACACAAATCACACTTACTATTTTGCGTTTCTGTGTTTTTAAATCCTCTAATTTTTCATCTGAAACAGAGGAAGCCATACAAAATGAACCAACCAAACACTCAGCACTGTGTCCCCAGATACAAAACACCATCAGCAATGAAAAGATAAAACACATCAAGATCTTACTGTTTCTCTCCGTGCGTTTAGAAAAGAGAAAGATGAGCACCTTGCGTAGCAAAAACACTCTATAGAGAGAGAAAAACAGAGATAATTCATTAGCATGGACCCTCTACACTGACAGATATATAAAGAGGTATAATACAACATACTTTGAATGAATGTCATTAGCCAGGAATAATACTCACAGAGCTGGAAAGAAGAGTAAAGGCAGGGCTGTGATGATTCGAGCTCCCCACTGCTCAGGAAAGTACAGGTAATATACACACAAGCAGGTGCTCAGGTAGAGAAAAGATGAATAGAAGAGCAGTCGGCCCACCCACAACTTCAGCAAACGCTGGTTCTTTGCACGAAACTCCTCAAGGTCCTTTATATCCTAAAGATTCAAATCCCAAACATTGTATTATCAGCTGTATTGGTGAGTGCTTTGTGGAGATAAAGGATTTAGGATTTGCTAAAACTGTGCTTTAAAGGGTAACCTTGAATTTATCTGGTTCAAAGTATTATTATGATGACATTTTTAATAAGGTAAGGACTGCACATTGTACTTCATACGAGACATTATTACAAGCCTTTATATTATTTCACCATGTACATGTTACTATACTGTTATGTGCTGCATACATTAAGAATTAAAATCTTTGCTTAAATGGTGGCAGGAACAACATATTTAGCCATCATTATAATAGAGCCATACGGAGCATAAACCAGTGAGTCATGACCCCTGTTAATGCAGAACACATGAATACTGAACATAAGCTCTGTTGCTTACAGATAATAAGTGCTGGGTGAAATAAAATGCAAAGCCCTCTGAGATAGTAAAGTGTATTCCTGAAGCTCACTCGAAACCAACACAGTGACCACTACTGGATGTTTAAGGTCAACCACAGCAATCCAGCGAGCAGATGGTCCTGTCAATACCATCTCCGGGCAGACAGAGGCTTTGGGAGGAGAGCCAGCAGTAAAGCATTCAGAGTCTGAGCTTTAGATGGTTATATACAGCTCTGTGGTTTGTGTCAAGGTCACAATATCTGTGGATATGAAAGGTCAGAACTCACCTTATCAAGCGACTCGAGAAGCTCCACGGTGGAAGGCTTGGACTGATGGGGAACAGATGTTATATGATTATTTATAGGAAGAAAGTACAAGAGTGCAAGAAACATGAAAAGAGTTAGCCATAATCACCTTCCACCTTGAAATTATGGCTCCCATCGTCAGTAATGCAAATCCTCACCTTAAAGAAAAAACAAACTCACAAATTAAAGCTCATTAAACACACACATACAGTACCAATCAAAAGTTTGCAAACACTTACTCACTATTATTTAGATTTTTAGAATAGTAGTAAACTCATGAAAACCAATAGCTGTAACTGTGAGAATTAAGTTGTGATT
Organism: Beaufortia kweichowensis; assembly: GCA_019155185.1. NCBI lineage: Eukaryota > Metazoa > Chordata > Actinopteri > Cypriniformes > Gastromyzontidae > Beaufortia > Beaufortia kweichowensis. The sequence continues at coordinate 19,106,048 of CM032798.1, forward strand.
AAAGACTAAAAATAAATCATATATCATCTACAAAGTAATTTGTAAAATCATACTCTTGACATTTTATCATTCAGCTTCATGAGATCTCAACCTGAGAAGCTTTTAAAACAGAACTGAAGACATTTCTATCTAGGCTGGACTCATATTATTTATTATTTGCTCCAAGTAATCCATTTCAAAGACATTTCTTTAAATTATTTTTTTTGTTTTTTTCTGATGAAAGACATTAATATGTTGGCACAAATATATTTTTGTCTACAAAAGTTATTTCAAACATTAAGATAAAAAGATTTTTAAGATCACGAGAAACATTTTTGTTAATTGTGTCCAAACCCTTTGACTAGTACTGTTTACCATCTGTGCCAGTCAGGAGCAAACACGTCAAGACAATCATCACACACTTAGCATAAATCCCATGTGAAGATACAAGACTAAAATACACTCAAATGATTCAACAGGTTCGGCTTAAAAATAAGAAGACAATGTAAATCTATTATTGCACTGGTGACCAGCGGAACACTATTACAGAAACTGTGCAGAAAGCACCTGCACTAGCTGCTGCTACAGCGCTCTACAGTCAATAACACTCTTATAATAAAGTACTTCTGCCAATACAACAAGCATCTAACTCGTGTGATATTACCACATCTGCATTACTTTATTTACCGAATCACACTATTAAGATTAAAAAATAACCAGCACTCGCTAACTCGTTAACTTGCCTGCACGGCGCTGGACCTGGCTGAGGCGTGAGGCACTGACGTCACCACCACTACAGGTTTCCGGAAGTTAATTTGCAGCTTCAAAATAAAAGCCTTGTGGCGCATTGTTTAAAAGTCTAAAATATTCAATACCATCCGTTCTGTATTGTTAGTGAGTTTTTACTCTCTAAAGAGACCAAAAGAGGGCGAATAGTACTTCTCTCTATAAAGCTTAAATATAGCATATGGATTTATATAATTCGATACTACTTATTTGTAAGTCACTTTTAATTTTATACAATGTAATGTTATAATCGTATTTGGCAAAATACATTTTATGCGAATATAATTACAGCTTTAAAAATCAAGTATTTTAGTGTTTGCAAATGTATAATGTATAATAACAGCTGTACAAATATAAAAATAAGAATTGATGTTTGCTGTGAAAGCTGTATTTTGTATGTTTTTGTATTATGTATTAAGGAGTACTATTATACAGCAAATGTAAAACGTATACATATTTCTGGCATCTATAACCAGGACATACTGTACGTTTTGATTAAACTAAATGATTAAACCAAATCAATGATTAAACTAAATCAAATGTAACTAACATGAATAAGGGTAGCTTACTGTTTTGTGCTTTGATAATCTGTACTTAATGATATATTTAATGATATTTTTACTATGCGTCTCTGTCGTTTTTTATGACTGCAAATGGTTAGCTGGCAACGCCACTGTCGGGTAGAAAATCTGCGGTTTCTAAGCGTTTCTCAGTTTCTCAATAGCTGATTTACAGCTCAGGTTGTAAAGCGGGTTTTACGAGCCTCGCGCGCCCGTCATTGGGTATCACAGATGAGACGCGGTGCGGGTTCGAGCCCCTCTCTTCTCTCTTTCCTTCCCACGCGCTCTGTTGCGTCGAAAAGCTCCATATATGAGGACCGTCTGTCTGTAGTAACAAAAGATTTTATTTTAAAAAAAGTTTTGATGTAATGTTTAGAAATGTACTGATCGTGCTTTACATCAAGTGGTAAGTGCATCCGTAAATTTTTGAGATACATTTGTATTTTAATAGTTGCTGATTAAATCTTTTTAATAATAAGAATTGTTTGGATAATATGTGTTCACTTCTATTATTATTTTCGGAATGCAAGTGACAGTTTCCACTGCTGAGTGAGAGAAATCAAACATGTAAAATATGAAGACATTAGTACTAATATTCATGGTAAGTATGCGTTCGTTTTCTATGAATAAAACTAAATTGATGTTTCAGGTTGTATTTTTAACGAATCATTTAAATGTGAAAGCTGAGAGATCTTTAAATTTACTACCTTACTGCATTGCGGCGAGGGGGGAGAGAGAGAGAAATAGAGGGAGAGAGAATGGGAGAGAAAGAGGGCAAAAACAGGGATACATTTTTTAAGGTTTTATTATATGGGAAGGATTTCTTTTTAAAATTTATTTTCAAATAAAAAAATTTTTTTTTATAAAAAAGTATATATTATAGAAATCTGAAATTGGCAGGAAAAATAATCGGATTCGCAAGGAAAAACTAAATCTATAGCTTCATTCAGTTCGTTTATATTTTATTTGAATGCTATATTGGAAACGATTAATAACATTATTTGTCCTATATTTTAATGTTTTAAAAATGTATCTTATCTAAAATTATTTACTAAAAAATGATATTTATTTTTTTCTTTATCTATAGGGCTGCAAAACTGCATTAGGCAACGCCTTTTACTTTTATTTTTTGTGGGTGGTTGTGAGAATTACCCTAACCTATGTACTTTATTTTTAAGGAGTGTAATGTAATAGAAGTTGAATATTTATCTGCAAGCTTTGTCCCGTCGTCTATATATACCCTGTAGAACCGAATGTGTGTTTAGTCACTACATTCACAGATTCGGTTTTAGGGGAGTATATGGACGATGCAAAAACGTCTGCTTTCAAGAAAAATAAAACAAACTGAAGAAATTCCATCAACTCTTATTCAGATTTTTTTACTTCTTTAAAAAATATTTTTATTTTAACAAAAAATTACCAACAACTGCAAAAACGGAATGTTAAAATAAACGTAGAATATTTTGAGCCTTTGTTAACAGATACCAATAGATATTTGTCGTTTTCGTTTTATCGTTTTATTTTTGTCCTAATTTTCGTCCCAATAACTGAAAAATTCTAAATGACAATTACATGACATGTCATAATTTTAATAAAGATGATATTTCATATAGTTTGAATTTACTATAAGTGTTTATTGTTCTTCTTTCAGAGAACTGGATTTGATGCCCCAAACCACTGTTCGAACCTTAATAAAAATGTACTGCAATAAAACATCTTATTCTGTTTATTAATGTAACTGAAGATAAAACCATGTGTGACACAATGTATAATGGTCTTTAATAAAACTGAGTACAAAGGTGTCCTTTTATTTTTAATTTATGTCTTCAATAGCCTATACTGCAATTATATGTGCTATATTTTAACATTTTCGTTCATTCATCATTATCATATTACAGTAATACTTACACTGATATTATTGTTATTTAAGTAATATTACTATGAAATAAATAATATGAAAATATTTGCATTTTTACAAATGATAAAAAGAGGCAGAACGTTCCTGATTTAATACAAACAATACCACATACTTTTTTATTTACACATATTATATTAAAGTATTTTTTTTCTTATTCACACTGATATATGTAATGATATGAGTAAGATTTTATACAGCAACATCTTTTGACGAAGAAACAATTTATATGCAGCGCACAGTGATGCAAGGCGCGCTCCCGCTGCAGGCCCGCGCCCATGATTTATGTGCCCGCGCACAGTCCTAATGGGACCATAATGAACGCTTACAGACACCTGCTCCTCTACTATAAAATCAAATAATTAATACATAAAAATAACAAATAAAGAGCTTTTCCTCGTTGTAAGCACGTAATATATCAAGAAATAACGAGTTAAGATTTAAAGAATAATGATAAATAATTGACCAAATCGAACCTCTTTCATATAACGGAAGTGGTATTTCGTGATTGGCTAGAAAGCAGGAAGCGGTCCGTGTGACGTCACTACACGGGGACGGGCGCTCGCTTTGCCCTTGCGTTGAGAATTCACGCAGTTTTGGTTTCATGAAACAGTCGTTGTGTTTTTTAATAAGCTTGAGATTTTTCCAGCGCTGCCATGTCTCTTGCTGCAGAGGCGTTTGTGTCTCAGATTGCAGGTAATGTGTATATTTGTGCGTGATGATGTGTGTATGTGACTGGTGTCACGCAGAAGAAGCAGGTTGCGATACATCAGCAGTATTTATGTCGTTTCATTTTGTCTGCTTATCCGTTTGTTACGTTATTGCTGCATTCACAGACATACACGGATTGTGCGCTTTTACTCGATGTGTTGCTGCGATGTGTCAATCGATATAAATCATTTATGATCTACATGAAGTACAAAAACGTTTCGTCTCCAGTTATTCATTCGTTAACAAAAAAGCATTTATTGACTTAAGGATTTGTAAAACTCACGTTTTTCAAGCACTGAAATCGGTTGGGAAACCTAAACGTTATTATGTCTTTACCCAGAAAAGCCGCAGATCCTCGTTCACTTGTATGTGATTATGGGCTCTTGCCCTTCCCAATATGGCGGCGACGCTGGGCTAATGCAACTCCTGGATCTATAGCTGTTCTCCTTTGTTCTTTTTACAGTTGTAATGTTGCAGTATAATGGTCAGATATGGATGAATGTTTGTGTTAGGCAATATATAAGAGCTAATGTAGTTTTTGTCTTCAGTTTGGTTTTCTTTCTTTTCCAGCTGCTGAGCCATGGCCTGAAAATGCCACTTTGTACCAACCTCTTAAAGGTAATTTTCGCAGACCAAATTTTTACAACCCTACAATAAAATCATTTAAACACTTGTAAATGTGTTCTCTTGCACTGTTTTGCAGAGGATCAAATCCTGCTGTCAGATTCAGCATCCTCTTTGGCAGTCCAGGTAATATGTTGTGCCATAATCACACAAATATTGTATTGACCCACAGATACAGCAATATCTTACACAATAGAGACCTGCACCAAGATATCTTCACATGTTTCAAAAATGTGTTGTTTGTTTTGTAGACATTTTTGAGGATGTGTGGCCTGCCAATACAGGTGTCCTGCCGATCCAATGCTGAATACATGTCACCATCAGGTGAATGAACACATCCTCTCTGCTCTATTAGTTCAATTTCTGATTACATTGGAAAGTTCTAAGCAATGTTAAATGTCTTTAAATGTGTTGTGTGCACTTTCTTATTCCTTTGCTTTTTATAGGGAAGATTCCTTTCATCCATGTCGGAAATCAAGTTGTGTCAGAATTGGGGCCAATCGTGCAGTTCGTGAAGGCAAAGGTAAAAATAAGCTCAATATGAATGAATGAGTACTGTAATTTTAGACTGTTGACTGACATTGTGCTGTGCACAGGGTAATTCTCTGAGTGACGGGTTGGATGATATTCAGAGGGCAGAGATGAAGGCTTACATGGAACTGGTGAATAACATGCTTTTGACTGCAGAGGTACAGACCTGTATACACTCCCACAAGTGTGATATTTGTTTATTCATCTGATCTCATTTATACATTTGTGTACTACATGTCATGATGTCTTTTTGCAGTTGTACATCCAGTGGTGTGATGATTTTACTGCTTCAGAGGTTTGTGTCTTTTATAAGGATGTCCCCACATTATCTAGAAAGCATTTCTTTGGTGCAAAAATATGTTTACTCTTAAATTTTTGAAATCATACGTGATCACGGTACACATTTAATAATGATGATTTAAATGTGTTTAGATCTCCAGGCCCAGATACAGCAGTCCATACTCGTGGCCTCTCAATCACATTCTGGCCTATCAGAAGCAGTGGGAGGTCCGGAAGAAGATGAATGCGATTGGATGGGCTGGAAAGAATCTGGAGCAGGTATGTTTTTATGTCTTTTATTTAAATGTGTAGACAATGCTATCTACATGGTGTGTTTTCTCTGTTCAGGTGTATGAAGACGTGAGTCAGTGTTGTCAGGCTTTATCACAGCGACTGGGAACTCAGCCCTACTTTTTCAACAAACAGTAAGTCTTGTTGACATAAACGCACATAAAGTACACCACAACTGTGTAACGTTTCCCTAATGGATGCATTGTAAACGTGGCAGGCCGACAGAACTGGACGCTCTGGTGTTTGGTCATCTCTTCACCATCCTCACCACACAGCTCACCAACGATGAACTCGCTGAGAAGGTTAAAGCTTACACCAACCTGTTATCTTTCTGCCACCGGATTGAGCAGTCTTACTTTAAAGAGCACGACAGAGAGAGCCAGTCCGGTTCCTCTCGTCATTCCAAAAGCTCACTCCTCTAAGCTCTGCCCCTTTGTTCAACCTTACTCCCTCCTTTGATTGGTCACACCAGAATGATTGACAGCTTGGATCATTGGAAGGGAGAAGTGGCAAATAAATAAAGTTTGTTAATATTCCGAACATATTTTCCAAAATATCCCAAAATGCCATAAGAGGAATTTGCCTGTTTGAACAGTACAGATATGTGTATAGGAATTCAATTGATGTAAACTTCTTTTCCACTGTGTAATGCCCTTGTGTGATTTAATCTGTAAATGGAAAGTGCCTACAAGATATAATAAATTTAAAATCACAAGTTTTTGTGTTTGTTGTATGTTTTTATTCTCGTTATATTAAACACAGTTTACAGGTGCAGGATTTAAAACCTTTTAATTCAGTTTTGTTTAGTAGTTATACTATATTAGTTTAGATATAAACTAGATTATCCTTGTAAAGTTGTAAATCTATGAAGTATGAACTTTCCTCTTTGATGTTGTGGTCCATGTGCTCCAACAGGGGGCAGTTATACAACACGCAAATAACATTAAAAAAACCATTTACTGAATATATCCATTGTTCTAGTGTACTTCAAATACTTGATCTGAATACTGGAATTACAGGCCAATCAGAGTATTAAGATGCTAATTTATTTGGTTAAAGATACTTTTTATTTGGTTAAAATACAAATAAAACATTGATTCAAACATACAATATATACACTTTTGGTAGAACGAATGGATTTCCAACACATGAAAGTATAAAAATACGTGGAAACTGAGATTCCAGCTAGTGAATTTTAGTAATTTGGATGTTCAGTTTAAACAGTATGATCGACTTGAAAGCATTTGTATGTTGTGCCAGTGATTGTGTGTTTGTGTGAGTTGGTATAAATGTAGTGTAGCATTTGCAGCAACACAAAGTCAGTAAAATGAATATCTGTGTCAGGTGTTATGAATATTCATGGAAATAATCCCTTTTGTTTTTCTATTCTTCATTTTCAATAAAAAAACATATTTAAAATAAAACAAATGTGGGGCTGTTGAATGATGAAATGATTTACATTATTTTTTAATGCACTTTCATTCATTCATTCCCATTCACTCACATTCATTTGAGGAGGATAGAAATGTTTGTGTTAAACTCAGTGCATGTCCTCAATAATATCAATATAATGTAACACTAGGAACTTATTTATGTTTTTATGACTGTATGATACAAGATTAAAAAGATCATTTTTAATCAAACTGAACATGTGTTAATTGCATTGACTATATTTAATATATTAAGTCAATAGAAGTCATACTGGCCAGTGCAACAGTTTTGGCAGTCATATACATATATAAAATGTAAATGTATTTGTATTGTGCATGTCTGTGACAAACATACTGTAATAGAACTTTACATACCGTTATTGGCCCATTATTCCTGTGACTTTTACTCATCTCTCAGTGTATTTCTCTTGTTGGATGTGCTGCGTGGCAGCAGATAAACCGTTCCATCAGTGCTCAGTTGTAGTTTGTACTTTTTAGGGTCATAAGTTTGTCCGTGTTCATTTGTGAGCTGATTGAACACCTCGCTGTAAAGTGTCTTGAGCTTTCCTTTAGTATCTCTAAGATCTCTGCTGTTCCTCTCTTGTTCCTCCTCTCCCTCAATCTTCTGCTTCTTCAGAGCCTCCACCTCTTCTTCAAGATCAACGAGACTATCCAGCTTTCTCTTGCGACAGCTTTGGGCGGCCATCTTGTTTTTTCCACGCCTTCGAATGTCTCTGATGAGAGTCAGCTGAGTGTTGTTGAGTTTGATGGAGTTGACGGCTTCGTTGAACGCTTCCACGGGGAGGGTGATGATGTCGTGAATGCTGAGAGGCAAACCCAACGCTCGAGCTCGCTGTTCATCGCGACACACGCGACGGCCTCTTCTTGATGTTGCTTCTCTGTGTGTTTGCTGTTTGTCTTGTGGACACGAAACGGTTAGCGACTCTACGGCCTTTGAGTCCGTGGATATAGGCAGCAGGTCGATGTAATTTGATTGGATGCACTCCAGCTCCTCTTCTGATTGGCCGCTGACAGTGTCAGTAGCGTAAAGGGATGTGTCCAGATCCACAGATCCAGATGATGTAGAGTCATCATAACCAGAAACACACGGAAGCACGTGTGAATTTGTCCATTCGGGCAATCCCGACCCTTCAGTTTGACTGTGTGTGCTGGTGTTAATGGTGTATGTGTTTGTCAGTTCAGAGCAAAACTCACTGAGGGTTGACGGGCTTGAGTTCATCTGGCATTTAGTTAAACTCATCTGGTTGAGATGTTCAGGGGGAATGTTGGAACTGATGCATGTCTCTAGAACTGAATTACCAGCTGTGGATAAACCCTGAACAACCTCTAAAGAGTCACAAATGGTCTGTGTTAGTTCACTAAGATCGCACAATGTGTCCGCTGAGTTTTCTTTATGTGACAGGTTATGACTGCAGACTTCAATGATGTCCTCAAAGGATGAATTCAAGCTCTCAGACTCCAACAGATCCAAATAATACTGACAGAAAAACAAAACAAAGCAAATATGAATGGAGGTGCAAACAAAGTCATGAGGGTGTTGGCAGTCGTGAAAATTATGTTATCACAGTATTGTTTATTTTATTGTTACAGTTAACTGATAGAATCAAAAATATTTAGTTTATGACTATTTTTTAATCAGCTCTTCAGTACCAAGCATCTTATTTCATATAAACAAAGTGGAGGTCCAACTGAGTTGATCGAAACATCAATTCCAAACATTATACAGAAAAGTTAAGTAATAAATCATTAAAGCAAAATGATTTGATGTGTGTTCTTATTCAGGACCTACTTGTGGAATATTATAAATTATTTTTCATGCACTATTAAAATTGGACTTCATGTGTTAAATTCATTATTATTCTTGTTTATAATAATAACTCTAGTTATTTGGCACATTTAAATGTTTTTTTAGAAATGTATGAATTTCACGTGACATTAGTGATATTACTGTAGTGTTGACAGGTGTGACATCTCACAACATCAGTGTCAGTGATATCAATCAGATCGTAAAGACATTATCTGAATGCTATTCCATGAAAAAATAACTTACAGAACTTTCAACCCTCTGTATGTCAGATAAGAACACACCTCAAGAGTATTATCAGCATTACTTATTAATAGTTATATGGCACTACTCGCTTTATGGTAATTAATGTTTATTCAAATATACTCATTCACTGATAGTTTAAGAGCAGCATTTTCTATTACATCTAAATACTGTGATAAAATATGATTAATCATGTGAAGTTACAAATGACTCTGATCTCATGTTTTTAATAAATATAATACATTCACATTTTTTTCTAACATTTTTAAAAAACTTTTTTGATGATGATGTTTAAATATCTACCAAAATAAATCACATTTCTTTTTTCTGTCAGACAGAAAAACTCCTCTGAGCATGTGCTGAAATGTATTTACATAAATGCATTTGGCAGATGCTTTTCTCAAAGTGACTTACAGCACATTAAACTGTACATTTGTTTACGAGTACGTGTAATCCCTGGGATCAAACCCATGACCTTGGCATTGGCAGCGTTATGCTCTTTCTAACCACTGAGCTAGAGAAAAGCTTTCAAAAGCTTTTAGGTTCAGTAACTATGTACATTATTGCGTTAACATTTATTCATTTAACCGATGCTTTTATTCCAAGTGACTTACAAACGAGAGAGCATTTAACCTTTCGCCAGTTCAGACGTGTCGTCGATCTGCAGTGTGTGTTAGTACCTGTAAATCAGGCACTGATGGAAGTTCACTGAACGTCTGGTCTTCAGACGGGCCTTTCTGTGACTTTGAGAACAGCAGGGCGGTCAGCAGGGGATTCTGGGTAATGGGTGAATGTTGGGTAGACACTGTAGACGGCAGCGTCGGCATGACCTAAAACAGCATGAAAATAACTCACTTCACGTGAAGGTGTGTGTGTTGAAGGACGTGTACACGTGTTGTGTGATTGTTTATCTGTGTTGATAAAGGGAGCGTCTAGGGCTGGTCAGTATGAATGTATATATCATATACCTTTAATTCTGCAGTATAATTTAAACATAAAGTACTGTGATTTACAGCACTGAGCCCCAGACAGGCGCTTTCAGTGTCGACAGCATTGTTAACTATAATGAGAGCGATTTAGTTTTGGCATGTGTCTCACCCCGTTTTTTGTGGTTGCCAAGCAACCATGCAAGTTTGCACATTATTGTAGATGGCATACACATCAATTATCCAATCATATTCATAATGCATTACTGTTTTCACATTGGTGTTATATAATGCCAGAAAGAGAATGGATAAAAAGAATCTTTCGATTTGCTTTCATTAGGTTCTAACTTAAAGGTTTAGTCAATTTTAAGTTTGTGCAGCATTTTCTTAATGTGGTTTAATGTCCATCAAACGTATCTTTACCATAGTAAAACACTGTCATATCTCCTACTTCAGTGGTGTTTCTGCATTTAGCAGATGCTTTTATGCAAAGCGACGTACAGTTCATTCAAGCTACTGTATATGTTGAGACTGGAACCCATCAGAGAAACATTTGTTTGTGCGTGTGAAGGTTTGAATGTATTTTTAACCTGATGATATATTTACCTGGGAGTTGACTGATGAAGGGCTTGGCAGAAATTCTCCCGTCTCTTTGTCTAGTTTCTGTAACCGCTGCATAATCCTCTTTAGCTCTCTCTCTCTCTCTCTCTTCTGCTCTCTCTCCCTCGTTCTCCTGGCCTCCTCCACCCGCTGCCGGAGACATCCATCAAAGATCTCTCGCTCCACCCCCAGATCCATGTCTTGCCTCCATAAAATATCAACCAAATCCTAAACAGAGAGACATAACATATGGTAAACAGATCATTCAACATGTTAATGATCTTTGCAGACACGTGCTCATATTACTATAAAAATATGTTTGCATGAACTTTCTGTGCACTCTCGCAAGTCATCAGTCATGTTGTTGGACAATGGCATTTACATTTATTTGCTTGGCAGGTGCTTTCTTACCAAAACCACCTTTACAATGTCAACAGATCGTATTAAAATGTACTTTTATCATTTATTCACTTTCATGTCATTTCAAATCCGTTTGACTTTCTTTCTTCTGCAGAACACAAGAAGATATTTTGAAGAATGTTGATAATCAAACAACATTGACCCTCATTGACTTCTATTGTATGAACACAAAACCACTGAAACATTTCTCTAAATATCTTCTTTTGTGTTCCACTGATGAAAGGTTTTAAACCACATAAGAGTGAATGAAAAGAGAATTTGTATTTTTGGAGATCTAACAGACATTCAGTATTTTTAAAAACCATCAATACTATCAACTTGCCAGTGTGTGTTTCACCATATTAGTACATATACACAAACACACACCAATCAATCAAACAATCTGTAATCAGTTCTTCTGCTCTGATCTAATGGAGGTCAGAGGTCGTGCTGCTGCTGAGGGAGCTTATCCTGACTGATAGATCACACCAGCTTTACTCTGCTTCTGCTTTACTTTTATGAACAAGTAAACATATGTGTAAAGGGAAAAATAAACAGCTCATTTCATTCCAGTTTAGTTTAGTTCAGATTAGTTTAGCAGCGCTGTCATACTGTAGAATCACACGGTCAAAACAAGAAACTAATAATGATTTACTGCAGTTTACCAGCTTAATGTGTGACTATCAGCAATAAAGAGATTATTACCTAAAACAGTTTAAAACAGTTTTATACCCTAAACAAAAGTTACAGTGATTCTAAAACATTTTCAAGCATTTATTCTTAAAAATAAAAATGCTTCATGATGCCATAGAAGAACCATTTTTGGTTCCATAAAGAACCTTTAACATCCACATAAAGTTGAAAACAGACTATTAAGAAATAAGGAATAAATGGTTCTTTTAAGAACCTGTATGAATGAATGTTACATGTGTTTTATATGAACGAGTGAATGTTACATGTGTTTCATATGAACGAGTGAATGTTACATGTGTTTCATATGAACGAGTGAATGTTACATGTGTTTCATATGAACGAGTGAATGTTACATGTGTTTCATATGAACGAGTGAATGTTACATGTGTTTTATATGAAAAAAATACGACTTATGTTCTTTGGGTTTTATGTGCAGGGAAACTAACAAAACTTGCAAAGCATTAACAAAAAAGCATTTGTAATGCAGTCAGCCACAATGGCCTTGAACCCGCTGCCCTCTCGTTCAAGTCACGCAAGTAAATAAACGCTCCAGATTACATGGGATATTATGAATGGATTTACAGTGATTTGTCTCGCTCGGCAAAGTACCGAAAACAATCCATCAGATAATAATGGAAAAGCCAGAACAAGAAAGACTGGGTCAAAAAAGGTATAAAGGTGAACGCATGTACACACCTACAGCTGGGCGGTGTTTGTAATGATGTAACTGTGTGAAAGTGTAGACAGCATGATAGAGTCCTGTGTGTATAAAGGACAACTGATTTGAACTCTTCTCACTGGGATTACTAGATACCCACCCTAAAATATGAAGACGTGGGTGAGGCTAGCCCACATGCAACAAGCTAAAGTGTTTATTTAACTAGGCTGAGTGACCTTTCCCAGGATTACAGACCCTCCACTTACAGATGTTAATGTATATTTTGTGTATAGTTACTATATTATACTATGACGTATGTATATATACAGTGTTGCAAAAAGTGTCATTGCATGATAACAAAATATCAAAACATAGAATTGATCTATTCATTTTTTGATTTAGTTAACAGCTACCAAGCTTATTCTTTCTATCTGTATCTATAATCAATGACACACTGTTGGATATTTAATGCAATCCATACATTTACAAAGTACATCCATACATTTTTAAGTGTATTATAATGTATTGTATATCTCATTTTAATTTTGTATAAATTATTATTACTTCCATTTAATTTCAAACTGAAATATATTATATATCATTCTATAAGTAATGATGTTAACTCATTTTACATTTTTAGTCATTCCTAACAAAAGTGTATTTAGGTTAAAAGTAAACATAAAATGCTGCTGTTTATCTCAACGTTTTGCTTCCTGAAACCCTGTCCCTGACAGATGAACATAAACAATGCAAAATAAATGAATGTCAATGTAAATATATTTAAAACAGTAAAGTAAGATGCTGACTGTAAAGATCACAGATAAAAACCACAGACATGCACCAACCACACTGTATTTCGTGTATCCCTATTCTATCTCACAAACACCAAACAGTCATCGGAAATGGAAAAAGTAAAATAATCTTGTATATATTTACAACTTTTGAAGAGTCTTCTATCTCTTGCCTTTGGTAAGGTTACAACTCTAATAATTGAAATATCAGTTGCACATTTTACATAAAACAGCATAATCATGCAATCACAAGCCAAGAGAAGAGAAGTTATTTCTGTCATTTTAAAGGTTTAACAAACTTAATGTTTGTTATTATGTTGCTTGTTTTATGTATAATGCTTTGGTAATGTTATAAGCACACCAAGTCTTGCCAATAAAGTGCCTTTAAATGAACAGATACGTGTAAACAGGTGTATATTTCATTTTGTATTAAATAAATAGGTAAAATATATTATTTCAACTTACCGGCACGTGTTGCAGCTCCGTCATGTTGTACAGCTGATGTTGTAATGATACTGCACGCGATGGTAATGCTTATTTCTGAATGACATCTGACGTCACACAAGCGTAAGACCCCCTCCTACTACAACCATCAGCCAATCAGAAAAGTGACTTTAAGCATCAGCCAATCAAACGGTACAATGCAAAAATGTATACGTGCCCTGCCTACTTCAGAGTTTAAGCCAATCACAGCTATGATCCGAAAAGAAGACACGCCCTTCCTAACGTTTAAAACGCCTTTATTCGACGTCATACGCCGGTAAGTCTGCGCAGCGCCGCATGTCTTTAAACTACAATGCAGTTTCTTAAAATAGCTCCTTGGTATACTTTCTTACAACATATATAAATATAATATAAATAAATACAAAATATAATAAATTAAAAGTTAAAATGATATACAAATATAACGTTAAATGAAGTAAATGTAAGGTAAATGTTAGGTATCAGCTAAATGCCTAAATGTAAATGAAGTCTACAAACTTACGTCTATAAATCTAATTAAAACATTATAAAGAATACGAGCAGTGTGTTTATGAGGAATTTCTCCCAACATTACACACTCACAAAAATAAATCATTTAAAAACACAACAATATACAACTTTGCTCGACATGGCATGACTTTGAAGACTGTCTCCCCCTTCATCTGTGTGAAATATGACAGGTAAGTGTAGAAAACGCCATGCCCACTCCATCTATGCTAAGGGTTCGAGACACATGAGAGTCTCTCCATCGAGCGCGTTCATGAGTGCCCTACACGTTCACGTTTGGCAGCTCCACGTCGACATTCCTTCAGCGGCTGTAAGAGGGTCCACAGACACACACACACACACACACACACACACACACACACACACACAGACACACACACACACACCGGTCGAGTCCTGATCTATAAGGTAAGATCTTGTTTTTGGTTGTGATGCATTAAGCGCATTCTCAGTTCCATACTAAATTATAATGCGTAATTTACGTAAAAAGTACATTATGTGATGCCAGTACTCAAATATTTTCAATTCATGGTTCATTTGAGAGGTTTTGGATAAATGAGTAAATCTGGACACAGTGCAAATTCATATAGGACAATATACTCAATGTAATACAATATTGCTTGCAAACTTGTAATATTTAGAAAAAAAGTTTTTTAGGGGCAAAAATGCATGTGTATACTGTATGTACCTTTCTCTGAAAACTTTCTGCATGTATTTTTTGGCTCATAATGCCAAAACAGACAACCCTTTGTTGTCTGTAAAACTTTTTATTTTTTCAGACTGTGTTAAGTTATTTATATTCTCTTAAACTGTTACAATGGACTGTAATTGTAAATTCATTGAGACACGTCAGCTTATTCTACAGACTAGACATAAATTCCAACATGTGTTTTACTTCCCAGGAATCCTGTGAGCTGATTGGTCCAGAGTGGTCTACCGGCTTGAGCAAGAAGACTTCAAGCAAAACAGACGAGACCAAACAGATGGAATACATTCTTGTAACTTCATATACTACTGATGGTTTAGAGTATAGAAACACATAGACTTTGCATGGCTGCTCAGGGAAAGTTCTGTGGTCCACTCTGGCTGTGTGAGTGTGTGGTCAGTGCATTACAGAACTTTGCTTAAGAAGCTCCACACAGCTGACCTGATCTCAGTTTTATAAAACTATCAGCTAAACCAAAGAGAAATAAACTGCAGGGTTGAAAAATCATGTTTGACTACAAATATGTTTTATGTATTTGTTTACAATTTAACTTGTTGTTTTAAAATCATATTCAACGAGTAAAAATGTGTACAGTTTACTTTTAGTTTAGTGTTTTATGCTTGTGGAAGTGTGTTATGTTTGTAGAAGGGTCAGTATCTCATTTTGTAAATCCATTTCACATAATGTATTTAAAAGAGGCTACTATCCTCATCCTAAATTATCCTGTTTTATTGTTTATTATTGTATTCAATCTGAATGGTGTCTTTGAAGCTGGTTAAGTAAAAGTGTTTCAGTTATTAAGTATTTTGTATTTAATGTGCCTATATTTATGAACTTCATTACAAAACTAACATTGGTCATTTGTCTCCTAATATTTGTAAGTTGCTTTGGATAGAAGTGTCAGCTAAATGCCTAAATGTAAATGTAAGATGAGTCGATTACCACACAATAAACAGTTCACTGCTGACCTCTAGGGAATTGTTTTGGTGTTGCTCTCACTGTTAATACCTTTAAACCCTTCCAACTAGTGTCTTATTTATGTTTCTTATCAGTTCTTGTATCAGACACTTAAGGATGTTAATTTTTTTTTCAAAACATAACTTACAACAACACTTGCATAACGCATTTATCAACAATTTAATAGTCAACCCCTGGTGAAAAACAATAGGAACCAGAGAAATTCTGTTGGGTTTAATGGTTATAATGGGTATTGTATTGGTTTTAATGAAAGTTAAAACCTTTATAAGGCTCTCTGTGGGTGTCTATGTGTTATCCGGCTAATGGGAACCAATAGAACACCAATAAATCCTACTGGAATAGGATCCAAAACACTGTACTGGTTTTAATGGTAAACAGCTGATGCTTCATAATGGCATTTGCAAGCAAAATTAGTTTTTATCCAGCAGGGAACAAATGCATCATAATCTTTTCTGTATGATTTTTTTATTCTTATTTAGAGATAATATAAAGTATTAAGGACACTTAATTTTAACACTTAATGAGCATACATAATATATTACGTGTTACAACAAATATGTTGGTTGTGTAAGCTCAGTTTCCTCAATAAAACAGCTGCACAATACTCAGAGTCCTGCAGATGGAGACATTTACACATGAAATGACAATGAAGATACAGCTGCCTGACTGTAATGTGCCTTTCATACAAAGGCAGTGTAACAACTTGTTAGATTGATTAAAATGTATTTATTTGACATTTCAGTGATTTGTTGCATGTTAAGAAACACAAGTTGTTTTATTATAGTCTGTGTAATGCTGCTGGTCAGTCTGGATCTGATGAGAGTTGTGGATTTAACTGAGAGGACCTCTGTTTGGACTTTATTCTCTGATGTGTACTGCACGTAGCTCAATATAAAGTACAAGCTAAGTGCTGATAAGGACTCAATATTTCTCACACATTATCTCAGACAGCTTCAGCCAGGTGATCTAGCTCTTATGTAATTTATTCAAATCTTCCAAACCTTCCTGTGGTTTTGCTTAAACCTTTTGTCAGGTGTGTGAAAAGCAGAGGTGAATCTTCCAGATGACTCACCATCATGTGATTGGATCAGTTAATTCCACATGAAACCGCTTTAGTGACCACAGGACTCACGTACCTTCAATTAACCAACCAACAGAGAATAAAGAAGAAAATGAAATATGCTCATTTCCACAGATAATGTTAGTAAAGTTGGTATTAATAACAAGATAACAATATAATTATTTCAAGATATTTTATAATTTACATCCATAAGCTTGGTTTAATTAATATAAAAACCTGTAGATGCTAATGATGGCCCATTATCTAGCTCAATATCAAATCATATGTGCATTTAGCGGTTTCAGTTTTTCAGTAACGACTTTCATAGATCTATTATTGCAACACAGTAAATCACTTCTAGATCTAAAAGCATTTTTTCTTCATGGGGTAAAACCGCTTTATCTTTCATTATCAAACAGTGGAACCAGTTTTGATTTTGATCTCTGATCAGGGTTCAAAAGAACTTGCTTAAATAAAAATAAGACTTTCTAAACACTGGAGAAAAAAAAATAAACCAGTAAACTTCCCACATCAGGAATGTGTAAAACAGGGTGTGTTTACTTGACCATATTTTTATACTAGTCAGCAAAATTCATATTGAAATAGTTGACATACTTGTAGCATTACTTCTCCAGGTCTTTGTATAGACTTGCCATAACATTATTTTAATAGGATTTGAAGCAAACTTGACTCTTTGTATTACAGACAAAAGTCTGTACTTCAGTCACTAAAGAACACAAAGACAAAATATGATAAGATTGTTTTGAATTTTATTGGATAGTTCAAATCCACCTGGTAAATGCAATAGTTACCAATTCACATGCATTCACAGTCGCTCATTCAAATACCACATGTTCCAGTACTGTTCAATAATTTAACATACAACAGCTCCTGTGAAACCAGGGGACGTTTCTTCTTCATTCCTTCAGTGGAAACACACTGAGGAACTGCAGTAAAATGACTCTGTGTGACATGGACAGACAAAAAATTAAAAACCATCACTGCTCAAATGGTCTGGTGTAACAAGTGTGTCCTGTATAACAATGTTTAAAATGATTAATCCGAGTTAGTTCATCTGTCACACCATTTTGAATACATACTGTTATAGATATTGCAAACCTGAACTACAAACATTTAAGTTAAATATTCCCTCCTCATCCATCAGCATTATGATGTGGATGACTTCAAGTATGCAATAAGGTCTGCTCTTTCGCCCTTCTTCTTGATGCCAGCGAAGATCATCTTTGTGCCTGGAATGTACTTCTTGGGGTTTTCCAAATATTCCATCAGGGTATCTTCACTCCAAACGATGCCTTCAAATGAGAGACATAACATCGGTTGTTAAACACGATCACCGTAAAATACTTTTGAATAAGGATACATTTGCTGTATCAGTACCTTTGCTCTTATTGGCATCCGTGTAAGAAAATCCCTCTGCCTGGCCAGTCTTGCGGCCGAAAAGACCCCAAAGATTTGGCCCCACTTTGTGCTTGCCTCCGTTCTCAACCGTGTGGCACTGGGCACACTTCTGGACGAAAACCTTCTTTCCCTTATCAACGTCACCCATGTTTTCCTAAAAGAACAAACATCATAAGACATTGTGTATAGAAGGTCATTCAAGGGAAATCAAACATCTGCCCATTGCACAATATGATCTTCATCTATTAGCTTTACGCATAACCATTACAGCTAATACACAAGTTAACCAGTGAAACACAACATCATAACATCTGTGCATGGCAGACGTGACTCATCTGGACGTTTCAAGGACAAGCTTCGACTCTCTGTCTGTTTCTTAATTTTAAAATATTCCAGCATCAAGTTCTTAATGTCCAGCTAAAATCAAACCACCATTTACCAAAAAACCCCCAACAATAACACATTTAATCCAGAAGTCTTAGACTGTGAAACTACAAGAAGCCAGACTTCAATTCTGTAACAGTATTTGGATTTTACTCATCAAGGGCCTTCTGCAAACGACATGAAGTGGTTAAAAAAACACAATGTTTAAAGACGTAAACCGGCTTCCACGCTGGAGCTTCGAGTGAAGCTAACAGTTAGCAACACTGGCTAAGTCTTTCTAAAAAGCCCATTCCAGTAAAAACGATGGAATATCATATATAACTGTACAATAACCACAACAATCCATCTAGGATTAAATGAACAAACACACAGACAAAAGAGTTAATCCTCGCCAAGCCTTTTTTTAGGTAACACCGGCGAATTACGCAATCTTACGCCATTAATCATGAGAATCACGTCAAAAATGATCGTTGCGTTTGAATTCCTCACCGCAGTGACAATAAAGCTCGACACGGCGCGATGTTGGCAACCGTTACCTGTTAGGCCGTGTGAGAAACCCTCGTACGGTGCTCAAGCTGCTCCGGTGTCTGGTGTCGGCGGATCGCCTCGCTAATCAGGGCGCGAGAGGAAGGTCACTTCATTTTAGAGGCGAGAGGGGGCGCCGCTCGATGACGTCACAGGCATGCGCCGCTCCATCACGTGACTTGCTTTGGCGAATCCGCTACGTTTCTCTAAAGATCCTTTTATGGAGTTGAGGCGGATAGTATATAACACGTATATATAACTTATATCGCAGTCAGTGTGTAGAGTATATAAAGAGTTCAGAGGTCAAGTGTTGATTACTTTGAAAAAGATAATCAATAGATAAAATGGACGAAAACGTTTAAATATGTTACTTGTTAATACGTGTGTGTGTGTGTGTGTGTGTGTGTGTGTGTGTGTGTGTGTGTGTGTGTGTGTGTGTGGTATATAGGTAATTGGGCATGATGGCGAGTGTGACCTTGGTGTTTTTTTGTCAAAATTACACATTTAATAATATGTATAGATTACATACATTTTGCGCTATAATAAAACATATGCGTCAAATTGGGTTTTTATTATACTTTTATTAATTTAGTTATTCATTTATTAAAAGTGATTAAATAACAAATAAAAAAGTCAATATGCCAGATTAAAAAAATAATTGCATCAAAGATAAAAATATTTCACAGCACGGCCTTTCTATTAAAAGATGATCCCAAATCTCTGCGTTCCAGACAACTCGGATTTACGAAATTTCCCACATCAAACCCGGAAATTACGTCTGGATTTAGTATCATTTAAAGGCTGTAGTAACATGAAACATTATTGTTGCTAATGATTTGGTAAGTTAAAACATAAACGAAGTATTTAGCGACATTAAAACAGCGCCGTTCCGGATATCCAGGTTGAAGTGGGAAACAATTTTTTTTTTTAGACGTGCCCTGGCATGTAGACGGGACTGATTTATTTAAGTAGGTTTTTTTCTTTTTCTTTTATTGAACAGAGAAACATATTCCATACAGTTATGCATATGACATTGATATTGCGTCACATGACGTGTTGACCTGACCGCGTGACTAGAGTTTCATTACAGAACAACATACACGATGTGACGCAGAGACGTTCTCATCATTCCTGTTCTCGTGAAAAATGTATAGAGCATGAGGTGTTCTGGGTTTTCAGGTGTTTCCCGTCAATAACAGAGACATACAGACAGATGACTAATACATGAAGGTGATTTACATGTGCCTGAATGACAACAAATGACACTTAACAGACACTAATGATTTGTGTACACAGAGCAGACTACTGTTAGCTGTATTACTTGTCTTTTCTCTATTCTTCACATAAAAAAACACTATAAATGCAATATAATGCCTGATTAATTGTAATTGCATAGAAAACAAACACCAAAATGTCTAATTTTGTGTTCCACAATATAAAATACAGATAACATCAGAAATAATCCTCACTAAAATCTGTTTAAGTGATTAAATTCATTTACATTCTATGCATTTCCCAAATGCTTTTATCCAAAGTGGGTTCATTTTTAATCAGTATGTGTGTTTATTGGGATTTGAACCCATGAGCTCTCTACCAATTTAGCTTTATTCACCTGCATTCTTTGTGGATGATTAAATGCAATGGTTTATATTGTGTGTAATGTAAAAGGTCTGTCCTGCTTTGAGCAGAAATCTACTGAACACTTGACTCTGTGTCAAAGATTAGATCATCATTATGTTGTTGTGCAAACTATTTCAAAGATACAACATTGTGTAGCTGAGCTAAAATGTTCCTGTTCTGACCCGTTAATTTAGGATCAGTCTAACGTCATTTAGCCTGTGTTTGATCTTTTCTTATCTGTTAGGATGTTTACCGTTTCAGTATTCATATTAAGAAGTTTAATGTGCCATGTGTACTTGATTAAACAACTCTCCTATAAAAATAATACAAATTCTGAAGGTTTCCGTTACATATACCACCATAAACCATCAGCTGTTTACCATTAAAACCATTACAAAAGTCCTTTATGTAGTGTGTTTGGGTCTTATTCCAGTAGGATTTAATGGTGTTCAATTCCACCAGTAGAACCCTACACATAATCAGTAGAGACGCATCATAGTTAATAAATAAAACCAATACAATTCCTATTATACCCAATAAATCCATTAGTATTTCTCTGCTGGTTTCTGTTGTTTGTCAGTAGGGCTCAGCTTTAGAGGTGACCGTGTCTTTCCTCTGTTGTGTTTCTTGTCACACTTCCTCCAGGTCATTTACAGTTTCCTGTGTTCCTCTGTGTTTGGAGACAGACAGAGACATCTGCTGTTTATGTACAGAACAGTTTTTTCACTATTAAAAGGTCTGTGCACAAGGGTGAGCTCTGGTGGACAAGAGAGAAACTGGAACTACAAGTATTGAGCTTTCTTCTAGAATTTGTAAAATCATCCTCTTGACATTTTATCATCCAGCTTCATGAGATCTCAACTTGAGAAGCTTTTAAAACAGAACTGAAGACATTTCTATCTATACTGGACTCTTATTATTCATTATTTGCTCCAAGTAATCCATTTCAAACAGATTTTCATATTAAAGAAATGACTATGTTGGCACAATTATATTTTTGTCTACATTGAAATATAAACCTTTAGTTTTAGTTAGTGGACTGCTACTGGAGGTTATTGAGACAGCTGGTGAGGGCAGGTATAAGTATATAGAACAATACTATTATTAACTTATTATCTGGTCAATTTAACCTTATAGTTTAAGTTACTCACGGAACAGATGAGGGTGATGCTTAAATGCGTTGATGATGTATGTCGTATTATCTCTTCCTATGCATGCATGATTCATTCATTAAGCAGACACATTAATCCAAAGCGACTTACAAATGAGAGAGATTTCACATTTTCAACAATAAGTGTATTCTGCAAAGCTGTGTTTACAAGGATCAACAGAGTACATGCAGATATCCTGTATAAACTGTTGTGATCTTTTGGAGCTTTTGTGTGATTGGTTTTGAGATACTCTTTCATGGAAAAGAGATCGTGTAAGGAGGAATGATCCTTTTACAGACAGACAAGTGTGGGACTGTTGTTTGCATTTGATGCAGTGAGTTTTTAATGTGAAACTAAATGATTTTGCACTTGACTGGTCCTTTACAATCCTCAACTTTTTCACAGTTTAACTTTGTTTATTGTTTTAAAATATCTACAGTATGTCATAAAGGAGCCATTTTCTGTCTGAATGTTTCACGAAGAACCTTTTATATCCACAGAAGCTTTGAAGGACCTTTATACCTGAAAAAGGTTTCTTAAGACTATATGTAAAAAGGAAATGGTGCTTTTAAGAACCTTTGAGTAACAGGTTTGTTAGGGGAACTAAAATAACATTGCTGTGAAAAACATTAGAGCATCTTTATTTATAAGAGTGTATGCAGCTTTGTGTGCTGTGGTTATTGTTAAACACTCCTTCATTTGTGTGTTCAGTTGTACATTGTGTTGGATGAAAGCGTGTGCTAAATGAATACATGTTATTATAAAAGAAACTAAATGAACTACCAATTTAAAATGTCAGTTTTTGTGGGTTCTTTTGTCAGATCTTTGTCGGACGGCTGTAAGTAAGCATTAAGGCTTTATTTTTGGATTTGTTGACTGGTTTGAACCTGAGCATTAGAACATGTCCTGCTTAAGGAGTCACATGATCTTTACTTTCCTGAAGTGGTTATCATGATGGTGACCTACTGAAACCACATTTATAATAGGATGGTGTGAGTGCCAGTGTTCTCTTCACATCCCTAACCTCATGACAAACCAAACATCAACACGTCAGTGTTATTGTTTTTTATTGTGGTATTGTTTTTTTCTTGGTTTATATTGTAGGATAACATTTTAGATATATAGTAAAGCTATATATATATATATATAGATAGATAGATAGATAGATACATAGTAAAGCCAAGGGTTTTACATTTCTGTAAAATTCAGTCAGTTATTTTCAGAAATAAACATTTATTCAGTTTAATAACATTAAACAAGTAAAGTAAAGCGAATTGATTTGTTGTTAAAGGTCCACATGTCTAACATTATGGGATATACAGTATATGTGATGATCTGGTCGTGTTATAAATCATAAAAAATCATCTTTTTTAAAGAAAACAAGACAAGAAGTCACAGGCTCTTTGTTACAAAGCAGGAACAGGTTTACACTGTACAAAAATACAACCATACAATCTCAGTATTTTCTGAAATGAGCGAATGAAACAATTTATCATTATAGAACTGAGAAATGTTGGAATCAGGGATGAATTCAGGGTGAGAATGATGTTGTTTCTGTTTCCAGACCGACAGAAGATCTTCGTCTTCCACAGCGAGTGTACAGGAGATGAGTCTTCTTCAGACAGCCCAAATCTTTCAGTAACTTCAGGAGATCATTGCGAAACTTCACCCCGATGAAGGCGTACAGGAAGGGATTCACGCAGCAGCGCAGGAAAGCCACGGCCCTCGTCACGTCCATGGCGTAAAGACGGCTGTTGTGTTTTTGGCAATCCGTGGTTTCCTGAGTGATCACCCCCATGACCACGTTGTACGGCAGTTGACTAAACACGAAGACGGCGACCACGGCGATGATGACCTTGAAGGCTTTGTTCCTCTCGAAGTTCTTGGCTTGGATGAGAGTCTTGATGATGCAGATGTAACAGAACACCATAACAACAGCTGGAAGGATAAAACCCAGGACCATCTGACACACCAGCATTTTGCTGCGGTAGTTTTCATAGTCCGCGCTATACGCTACACAAGTTTCGTTGACGTTCATGCCGGAAAACACCATGTCGGGTACCGAGAAGATCACAGCCATCACCCAGGTAACCAGAGAAGACACCTGTCCGTAAAAGACCGCGCTGGTGCGGCAGCGATGAGCCGAGACGGCCTTTGTTATGGAGAAATATCGATCGACGCTGATACAGGTGAGAAGAAACATGCCGCTGAAGAAGCTGACCTTGTAGATGGTGAACATGGCCTTGCACAGATACTCACCCAAATGCCACTTACTCATGAAACTAGCCGCCCAGAACGGGAGAGAAATGGCAAACAGCAGGTCAGCCATGGCCAGATTAAACAAGTAAACGTCGGTCATTGTTTTCAGCCTTTTAAAGTACAGGTATGTTATGATGACCAGAAAGTTTCCCAGGAGAGCCATCAGACAGATGATGGTGTAGATGGTGGGTAGAAACCAGGCACGAAAGTGGCGGTTGGAATCCTTTTTACACATGAATTCCATATCGCTGTAATCCATCTCTGTGGAAAACTCATAATCTGTTGTGGATTTTTCATAATCTTGGTAGAAGGCGGTCGAGTTAGACCAACTTGTCTGAAAGAAAGACAAGGCGAGAGGGTCAACTTTTGTTGTTTTTTAGATAAATACATATAAATCTCAACATGATAGTTCACACAAAAATGACATTTTTTCATCATTTATTCATCCTCATGTCATGTCAAATGACTTTCTTTCTACTGCAGAAAACAAAAGAAGAGATTTTAAAGAGGATCCCCATTGGCACAAAAAAACATTTCTCACAATATTTTCTCAAAAAAAGTCACATACAGGTTTATAAACCACATGAGAGTGAATAAATGATGACATAATTTATAGGTTTGGCTGAAATATCACTTTAAACCTAAATAAAAAACATTCACAAACTGATCAAATCTATATCTAGAATCCACTGTAAGTCACTTTATCTAAAATCAAATCAAATGAGTTCATGTAATGTATAATAAATGCACATGTCATATGTTTAGCTGTATTCCATTAAAATTACCTGTATGGTGCACGACCAGATCAGCAAAGCTGGACAAAAAACTAAAAATAAAACATACAGCGTGTCAGAGAAAGAACTAAATAATTGATTTGAGTGGAAAACGAGTAAAAGTTTTACATAAAAACTTTAGTAATCCATCATACATGAAGCGTGTAAAGGTGTTTGCTTACCGGTGAATGCCTTCATGATTTGGGTGTGATTTTTCTTTCAGCAGATTTCAGCAGAGTGAACAGGAGAATTCTGTATCTCGGGTGTTAACACGGTGAAGCACCGCGTTTCACTTTGAAGCCAAGACCAAAGGAAAGGGTTTTTACCACAGCCTGTGCTGTGTCGAAAAACAACATCTTTACTTACCTTTACACAGCCATGAAATGCTTTCTTACAACAGTTTTCCATTGCAAACCATCCAGCATTATTTACAGACTACTTTATCAGTCTTTTTTTGAGTATCTTTATTATCTATTTCATTGTTTTAAACAAGGAGGGTGTTATCAGTGATCTGAGATATTTTAAAATGATAAACGATCATTATGAATGAGAATAGGACTGTAGCTCAGTGGTTAAAACACCATAATATGTAGGATTATAGACACATAGTAATCTGAGTTTAATTTTGATGAGCTAAACACAGTGTGACCCACATGTAATAAGCTAAAATGTTGTTATATAATTTATAAATATAAAATCTTTTCTTTTCAGTATTTTTCTTCTGTGTGTCAGATCAAAGCAACATTCAGATGATCAACAACAACTCTGAACCCCCGTCACTCCCCTCACCCAGTTTCATCTTTGCACAGGTACACGCACATCTGCACATGTGCATCTGTGGTTTCATGTGTGTACATTACTGCCAGGAAAAGAGACACAGACAGGAAAACGTGCTTTCGGCCACAACTCAGGTGATTCGGGGTGGTAGAGAAACTGCGACCGCTCCCTCGCTGAAGCTGAGAATAAACCTCAGTGAGATATCACCTGTGTACTTTACCTGCTGTAACTTTCTCTGATAAAAACTGTGAATTCATCAACAACACATTACATGAGAAATGAAATGCACTAAAAATAACGGTAAAAGTTACAGCAGAACAAATTGACTTATTAATGAAATAAATAAGACTTTCACACAAGATACTATCACACAAATGAGGGTTTTGTCTAAATAAACAAAAAGAACACAAAGGAAAGATGGTGTATAGATAAGCTGAAGGGAGGAGAATGTGTACAGCCCAGAAACTCATTCATTAGAGAAATCAAACTGAGACACACACACACACAGACACAAAACCTAAAAAAGTGCAAAAAACCAAAACAAGTTCCTTTTGAACTCATCTGCATCTGTAAAACCAAACCTGCGTGTGCAGTTACATGGAAAGTTTGTTAAAGTGCATGTGAGCGTGTGCAGATTGAAACACTGTTCTAAGGTCACTGACAGAATCTGTTTGACACATAATTTTGTGGTCATGTCTTTGCAGCACGTATGCTGTTGTAGTTCATTGTAGTACAGCAAAATAAATGAATGTGGTTTCAGTAAAAACAGGAAAAGGTTAAAGTGTTAGTGAATATGCTAAAGGAGAAGCTGGTGAACATGACGACTATTATCTCCCCTTTAAACTTGTAATGCATTTCCAGATTAATACTACTTGCAAAGTTGTCAACTTTATTTATACAGCACTTTATACAATACAGATCATCAGTAATCACATCAGTAATAGGTCAGGATGTTTTGCCGTATATACTGTAGGTATATAGATTATAGATGTCTGTCATGATGAGCTTTTTTAACATTTTCTGTTAGTACATTAGATTAAAGAGTTAATTTGACACTTCAATGACCTGAAGTTAACGGTCATGTCTCGCCTGTCCTGATGTATGATCAGTTTCTCTATCCATCATTATTCTCTCAGTATGATTAGTTTTTATGCCAGATACAACTGTGAAATTCCCTTTTAAATGTATTACATTCATACATTGCTAAGAACTTTCTTAGTCACATCTTTTCTCAGTTGCACACATGAAAATAACAGGTGATCATTTTTACTACTAAAACACCCACTCGAGGTTTCCGCCTTTTATTTTTGCAAGGGAAACAACAACACCCTCGTTCTCAAGATAAGCCTTTCATTTGCATTGTGTCTTTAGTCATTTGCAAGTCAAAAACTTTCAGCTCCCAATATTATTAAATAATATTCTCATTTAACAACCATAGCAAGAAATGAATCAGTATATACAGCTAGGATGTAGAAATGATGGTAAATGATTATAAATGAATCTCTGTCATGTTCACACAATCACACGGTCAAGTTTATATATGATATGATTGGAGATGAGTAAAGCTTGATAAATCATTCTCGGTTTAAAACATTTACTGTATATTGTATCCCCTAAATCCTCACAATTTTGAAAAAAAAAAAACGTATTTACTATATTCATCCCAAAGGCATGATTTGATGTGATTTTGTAGCAGTACAAATCAGTCCAGTACATATTTGTATAGTAAAGTGAGTACACACGCACACAAGTGTCAAAACATGTACTTAGAAAAGTTTTATTGTTCTTTAATTAGTTTTCAAATAAAGTCAAACCAACTATAAATGTCAAAGATTTGGATATTGACCATTATTTCTTTGATCCATTCATTATCACTGTGCCTGCAAAATCCAAACGACAACATCCCAAAACAACATGCACGTGCTAAAAGTCATAAATATGTCAAATAAAGTGTTAGTATTTGCTTGCAGACATGGAAATATCAGCATACTTGTGTGTTTTGTCTGTATATCTTTACAGACTAAAAGAAATTGAAACGTCTTGAAAACAGCTTTTTGTTATTTCATCTGGTTCTATCGGTAAAGTTTTGTTAAAAAGCAAAGTCTCACCAGACAGTGTTATAGCTAAAGCATTCATTTCAGACACTATTTCTCTTAATGTAATATATTCTTTAGTACTGATAAGCATTGCTTACTGTGTCTATAGGCGCTTACACAAACACAAACCTGAACACAAACAGTCTGTATTAAAATCCAGTGACATGCTCACCAGACAAGCATCCAGGTCCGTATGGATGAGGTGAATTGTGTGGATGAGAACAGCTCTGCGTCTGAATGTTTTAACCTCCATTACTGATCATGGCGGCTGAAATATCTTCTCTTGCATCCAGTCCCAGCTTCTGCAGATCTAAACCCATACTGGCCAGCACCTGGAGAAGAGTCATCTCCTGCTGCGTGGCCTGATCCATCAGAGCCGGACAGGTGGGATTGCATTGTGGCCATTGACAGTTATCTATCAGATGAAATGGACAGCCCTTTAAAGCGTTTCTGCTGTTCTTATTGACCTCCTGAAGACTTCTGTCCCAACACTGAAGAGCACGAGACAGAGATGTTCCCTTGATCTGAAAATCCATCCAGTTACTGTGAATTAAAAAAAACACATCAGGTGCGACATTAAAACACAGAGCGGTTCCTGAAAGATTGTTGGATTAAGAATCAATAAAATCATTTTTTTTAAGTCGTTCTGGATAAAAGCATCAGCTTATTCCCTAAATATAAATGTAAAGCTTTATGTATTTTCAATTGTAAAACAGCATCTCATCTCTTCTAGAGTTTATTTAGTAAGAGATGAATCAGTCATTTTTGGAGCGTGACCTCATCCTTGTTTTCTCGGTTCATCTCACAAATCATCCGTGTCTTTTGTGTTCTCATCTGAGCTGGCGGCGAGGGCTATTAATTCAGCGTGTGAACAAGTTTAGTGTCACATCACTGACAGTCAGAATGTGTGATGATGAACGAGCGGTCAGATGCGGGTGTATGAGCTCACCCTCGAGGAGTGTGTCTCGCTTCTGTGTCTTCTTACCTTTTAGTTATTAAAGTGTGTGAGAGACAGGAAGGAGCGAACACGGCCCTGAAACAACACACAGATGAACATCGTTCAGATCTAGCTGTGTCTCATTGATGAAATGCACGAGTAATATAATAAACCATGATACTGACGTAACATCTTTGAGAGAGTTTTTCAGCTCTTTTCCCAGATTCTGCATGTAAGTCCACTGTTGCTCAGAGAGAGACTGACCGCCCATATAAATATTCTCCACCCGTAACTGTTCTTCATCAAACAACCACTGAACCACAAACAGAGGAGCTGAAAAGAGACACAATCTCTGTTATTCTATAGGACATAAAGTGAGAATCTTTTGTGTTGTTTTGATTGGCATTACCCGTTATATAGGAGTAGAGTTTGTGTCCGAAAAAGCACTGCCAATCCTCTCCTCTTTTATACTGCTGCTTACACTTATCAGGAACAACACCATTCCACAATCTAAACAAGACAAATGATAGAAAACATACATGTGCTTTACACTTCACTGAATTAGACATGAAAAAAATGAACTCAAAAGATCATTTACTGTATGTAAAGCTATATAAATGATAGGAGCTTCAACTTGATATCATTTACATTCATGTGAATTGAAATATAAATGGTGCATCACTGTGAACATCTCATGAAATATGCTCTGTGGTGGTTGCTAGGGTGTTCTGGGTGGTTGCTATGAGGGAATAAACTACTATCCCATGATGCTTTGCAAAAGTGCAACCAAATAATAAAAAACATAAATAATTTCTAAATAATTATACAAATAAATAATAAAATGTGAGAGTTACATTTTTTATCTTTAAAATGTATTTGTAACTTTAACAGATGATTATTTCATCAATGAACAACCTCTGAGCTCATGATAGGTCTCTGTTGAAAGGGTTGTACGTTACAAATCATGTTTCTTATTTAGAAAATAAACAAAAGTGGTTTTTCGCAGCGTGAATGTGGAACTGTATTACGCAAAATGTAGAAATGCTACGCAGATTTTACCGCAGTCCTTTCTTTAAAGCATCAACAGGTGTACAGGAGGCGCTGTCGGGACAGTCAGGTGATCTTTGCTGTTTGCTCTCCAGAAACCAGCCCGAGTCCACCAGACCTCGGACCTGAACATCAGCGCTCAACTGCTCCAGAAGAGCAGAAACCTTCTCAATGTTCAGCAGAACACCTGTTCCTCCAGCACTGAAACAACATCAAGACATGTTTCTAACCCGGGAAGAATCCCGGCAGGTCATTTATAGATATTATGTCATTGTCTTCCTGCATTACAGACTGCAGTAAACATTTTACTGCTGGACAACAGGATGATCTAAAAGCGGTGAAGGGTGTGGGATTTCACACGGCTCGACTTCAACCGTTCAAAGCATCTTGTTATTAGATCTGAATATGTCACGACAGGTGTAATGATTGACTGCTGTTATCTTTACTTATCAGTCAATTCAATCCAATTAGATCATTTATAATAGCTACAGGTCTCAGATGTGCAACCAAATATCTTGACTAGAAAAACCACAAACAAACCGTATCAAAACTGAATCAACTCTTTCATTGTAAATGCCTGTTTCACTACTTAAAAAAGATGCTTTTTCATCTGAATGGTTCCATAAAAAACATCTAGAGAAGCTTTCGGTTTCACAAATGGTTCTTTGTAGTGGAAAAAGGTCATTTAGACTTTAAAAAGATAAGAAAGAAATGGTTCTGTGGGAAACCAAAATGGTTCTTCTATTGCATTTATTAAGCCTGTATATTAAAATTGAACACTATAAAATTGTTCTCACCTGGTCCCTGCCAGCATCACAACTTTGGCTTGTTTCAAACCTTTTGCTGCAAGATCTTTGATGACCTCTCGAATGATCTGAGATCCCATGAAAGCAAATTCTAGTGTGAAATAAAGACAGAGATGTAAAATGATCTTAATTTTGCTGTCAAACACTTTGATGCTCTTTGATGAAGTTTCCACCTGTTTCTTTTCCCTGTTTGCTCTTTGAAGCTGCTTTATTTCCGCTCCACACGTCGCTGGAGCAGTACGGCACAAACCTAAACACACACACATGAGATATTTAGAAAAGATGCATAAAGACACGATTTAGATTTTTGTGAAATGATATCAGAAACTTACACAATATTGGCATTATACCAGTGTGGATTCTCATGGCTGTGTGCTGACAGTAAACCACTGCCTGTAAACCAGCAGACCTTTCGATTATATTCTGAAGCACTGACGTGTGCTTCATATGACTAACTCGTGATGATGTCTGGTAAACATGAGCGTACTGTACCTTTGCGTGTTTGTGGCCAGTCAGTTGAGCTCATAAGACGAGGGATAGTTTTATATCTGGAGTCACACGTCTCTTTGTTATAACAACACCAGCCACCTGAACGTGATGAATCAGAAATAATCATAATATTCAGATTGACTTTCTACAGACTCTTCAAACTGACACGGCTATGACCCTGTTTCATTTACATGATTCCAACTCTCTGGTGATAAAGAGTTTTTTTCTTGTAATTTAAATCCACAAAAAGAGCACAGTGATGGTGGCAGCTGGTTAACTAGATGAAATACCTCATAGAAACAGTTCAAAATGAAGCATATGATTCAGAAAAACACACACTGAAGGTACTGTATGTACACTTACAAATAAATGTTCCTGAAAGGTTCTTTGTTGGGCTGTGTGGTTCAAAAGGTTCTTTAAAAAAGGTTTACAAACTTTAAAACGGTAAGCATAAAATAGATGAAATGTTCTTTGTGCAACCAAAATGTTAGGTTTAGTTTCTCACTGTCTAAAGAAGTAAGAAACTGAATCATTTCTGTGTTGTCCTACACAATAAAGAATAAAGTTGCTTCATGATGACATAGAACTACATCCACAGAATCATAGAGTATTATTTGTAGTGCAAAAAGGTTCTTTAGACTATAAAAAGTAAGAAAGAAATGACTGAATGATTCTTCTAAAGCATCACTGTGAAGCAGTTTTATTTTTAAGATTATATTATTTGTATTGTATCATTTTTGACATCGCAATACTTGCTCTGAATTGTTAAAAAAGGCAAGAAAATTACGGCCAAGACGATGAAAATAACACCGAGGATGAAAGCACGCTGACCTCTCTCGACAAAATTAACTGTGTTTTAAATACTCGCCTTCCAAAAATATCAGCCATCTCCTGCTTCCTTTGAACTCCTTTAGGTAAAACCTGCGGGACACAAATAAACATAGATGATTTCGAGAACACAACCATGTGAGGATGTTCTTTAAACTCTTCATGTCATCATTCAGAAGATCATTATTTTATCTGACACATGTTTAATAAATTGAAAGGAGTTTTCAAAATCAAAGATTAAAAGCATTGAGGATGTCATTGGTTTCTTACCCGGCAGCAGTCCCATCGTTACACGTCACTAACGTGTTCTTAAGAAAGTGGAGCTTCATTTCATCAGCGGGTTTGTTGACAGATGAACTTTGTTGTGCGGTGCCGCGACCTCCAGGGTTTGTGTCTTTACCGGATTCGGCAGCACCTGCCGGTCCCGGGTTTGGATCATCTTCGGGGTTGTGTTGTGTCGTCTCTATTGCTTGACCGTTGGGTTTTTTTGCAGCTTTTCCACTCGGCTTGGCATTTCGATTCGAGTTCTGGCAAGTGATGACTCCCAGCAGAAGCAGGTACATAACATGACACAGAATATTCATATCGAATCCAACAGGACCTCCCTGAAAAAGAGAAAACAACAACATGACACTTACTGAATGTATTACTTTTTATCATGAAGGTCTTATGTATTGAACAAACGTACCCCTTTAGGCACCTTTGACAGTAAAAATCCTCAGCAGCGCTGGCCGCTTTTGGCTTGATCGTGATGTTTGGTGGTGGTCAGTGCTGGATTTTATAGCGTCATCATATGGAGTGATCTTCTCAACATCCCCTTTGAATCGCCGCCAGCTCTGAGCTGTAACCAATGACACAAACCTGGGCGTCTAATGGTGAGGAGAAGAGATAACACGCTCTCTCCTGACCGTATTTCAAAGAATCCCCCTCCCCGTCCATAACAAGCCCTCCCAGCCGTTCTTACAGCCAGCTTGACTTTGATTTAAACACCTACATGGTTGAAATACCTGCATAACGCTGCAGTTAGATGGCATGCGGCTTCAGGTCAGTGGAGCAGATCTCTCTACACTCGCTCTTCATTCACTAGAACAGAAAATGGATGTTGGATTTGGGCTGATTAATAGATTTCTGATCCGTATCTGATGGTTTTTTATAGCGGGCAGATAATGATTGATATGTGACGTCACCAAAAGAAACCGCACACATTATCATGGTGAAATGGGAATACGTGTGTCATGTTTGTGTTTCTGAATACATTCATTCATACAAGCCATATTTCTCCATCTCAGTATGAGCAACTATAAACGTTTGTACAGATTTAAGTATCAAAATCTTAATCTACAAAGTCTTCAGTCTTGAGATACAATTCATGTTTTGTATATTGAGCATGCAAGACAGCTAACTAACCAACTTGAACTTGAAAATAATTGAATTACAAATATAAATGAGATAGTCTAAATAATAACATATGAGATTATATTGGAAATGATTAAACCATGATCGTGTCTAAAGCCTCGCTGAAGGTTTGTATGCAAATAAGGCAATAATTTACTCATGTAATAAGTGAGATAATATACTGTAGATGTTATCACAAAACAATCCTCTTCAATGTGATCCCCATCGGGATTTATTCTGTGCTAACCATTTTTTTATCAGATAGCATTACTGTTCGTACAAATGTTTTGGTTTTATAGGTTGTTTTATATGTCTGAGAAACGTAAAATAAATCAGATAACATCATAACCTGCATTTTTTTATTGGGATGCTGCGGTTATGGCTGTAGTTTTGGTGTTGAAAGAGCCGATCGAGGGCTTTAAAGTCTCGCCAGAAATGCTTCAGATATGTATTTAAATAAAAACTGTCTAAACAGCTAATGAAATGACATCGCTTTCTGCATTTGATCTACGGAGCCGAAAACATTCTTCATTCTTTCTGTATTTAGAAGCACGCAACACGCTTCTGTCTTCCCAGAATTCACTGCAGCAATCTGCAGAGCAGACCTGAAAATGCAGAAGAAGGTGTAAATCCTTCACTTCATTTTCCAATACAGCCAGAATATGTTTTGAAAAAAGCTTTTAGATGGCATTGCTTGTCTGTTTTGTCTTTGATATCTGCTTCAATAGATTTTCTGCAGAAACTGGCAAGACGCGGCAGATTTTCAGAATTCGACTGATGATGCTGCTGACCGAGAACGACACAAGACTTGTTTTTTTGAATACACACTCAAGGTCATTTCGTGACATTATGCAGTCGAGACACATCTGTGTGTGTTTGTGTCATCGCTGCATTTGACGTCTCAGCTGACGGGCATCAAAGCATGCCGTACCTCAGAGAAGCGTAATACATGTGATTTTCACTGCACGCTAATGTGAAAGGGTCGTGATCTAAACCAAATGCCAGAGACTTAAACATCCACGGTTCACACAGCAGGCAGATGTCGGGCTTCTTCAGCTCGTGCAGATTGAATTGAAGCATGCGAGTGAACGGCATCATTTAGATGGCTTGGACTGTCAGCAGCGCTCAGGAGAGAAATATACGTTCAGAGGTGCAGGTGACTTACACGCTCACGACGTGATGATTTTCACCGAGAAGCCGTCCGTCACGGACACTGACGGCTTTGCTGGATTGGTGAGAAGTGCGAGACGCCCACTGAAGGACACAAGCGCTGGTGTTATGATAGATGACATGTTAACCTTCTGTAAGCAGTCAGTGGGATTGATGGTCTTGGCTGTCGCTGTGATGTAATAGCCATTCAGAATTAATGACATGACTTAAATTCTGATGTTCTGCGGCAAGAGCACGACTCTAAGGTCACTTTCATCGCACACGAGACACGAGATTTACCACTCAAACCAGTTTCCTAACATGATATTAACATGTAAACTACTAACACTCAATTCTTACATGTGATCTACAGTCTAGCATGCTAAATGTAAGTTTTTCTTCAGAGCTCAGATCAAAGCAGCATTCACCACGGCACTGTAAGTGGTTTAGTCTTCTGCACAATGACAACCTGTTAAAAACCCAGACAGAGCTAAAGCATTAGTAGCACAAAGGTCATGGATCACACAGATACTAATGTGCAAACTGATGTTCTAATATCTCATTCAAAATGCATAAAATTTATAAATTTAGTTCCATGCCAGTTTCAGTAATTACCAACAAACAAATCATTCATATAGCCCTCAATGGATTTTTAAAATATTATGTTGTTTTAACTTACTTTGTTGTATCAGTTGGTCTGTTAGACAAGGACCAAAATCAGAATACGTCCACACATAACCAGCAAGGTAAAGTCTAAATCTAAATCAATACTGATCAGCCCAAGTGGAGTTCAGATCCGAGTCAAACAACACACAGATCTGTTATCAATACTGTTAATAGATGTTTTAACAGTGCCTAATTCTTATTTAAAGAGCTCCTAAAATAGCATATTTCTCTCTGTCTTGGACTTTGACTGTATATGTTCATCATATTCAAAGCTCTTCTGTCCTCCACCGGCTCTGCATCCCTATTTCTACATTCACTATAATCCAGATCTACAGTACGTGCCGTCCTGATGCTTGCATGCACAAAATCCCATTCACTTCACAAGAATCAACACCTGACTGGCCCAACAACAATAACACTTACACTACAGTTTCTTTTTCTATTCTTTTCGTTAGTCTGAAAGAAAGACAAACGAATGTAACTACATATACTGTGTTGGGTTAACAGCACTTGCTGTTTTTGTTGATTCGATTGCTTCTATTGTTTGTCTCATGTGTACGTCACTTTGGATAAAAGCATCTGCTAAATGAATAAATATACTGTAAATGATGCACTAAAAACATTATTTTCATAATTGTGCAGTTATTAGTCACATGGCACAGGTCATTGATTTTCTGCCATTAAAGTTCTTATATTTCCTTTTAAAGGATTTCCACAACACAACATAGTTTTTATCCACAAAACTACACCCTGTGTCCAAATCCTGCCGAGTCAGCAGTGTGATTCATCTGTAAGGTTATTGATCATCATGTCAGTAAACGCTTGCCTGAATAACCTGAAGAGTCACGACAGAGCCGATCAACAACACGACCTTGAAGTTCTGCTGTCAAAAGCACTGACGAATGATCCGTGAGGTCACATAATTCTCTCCATCTGATCAGAAACACAGCCGCTGGAGATGACACCATCATGACAAACATCTATACATCTCATACATACATGCTCACCTGTTCCACAAGCACAGCTCATACTAACAGCAAATCTATCTATCTGCATGTTAGACATAAGTGTCATAAATATAATATATTGTACCGGACAAAGCGCAGAAAGGCAGCGCAAGACTTACAGTACACTTTAATCAGAGAGACTTTAATCTTAGATTGGAGAATAACGCGATCAGATAGACGCGAGTCAGAAAGAATGTGATTCATTGTGCACTTCTGATGGTGCCAAAAAACAAAATGATCTGTATCCGAAAGTTTTCATGGTTTGTGTGGATTTATATGACCAATGTGCTTAAAATTTACAGCAGTGATTTTTCACAGATACAGCGGCCATAATCTTTAGAATTTTTGTAAGTCTGCTCATGTTACTGATTTCCTTAATATGAAGTGAATTCTTCTGAGAGGTGAGTTTAGGCCAAGCATCTCATTCCCAAACACCTGCACATTACTACACACTATACAAACACACATCATGAA
This sequence comes from Beaufortia kweichowensis, assembly GCA_019155185.1. NCBI lineage: Eukaryota > Metazoa > Chordata > Actinopteri > Cypriniformes > Gastromyzontidae > Beaufortia > Beaufortia kweichowensis. The sequence continues at coordinate 19,142,825 of CM032798.1, forward strand.
TTAACATCTATCTGTCTGTCTGAGAGAATGATGTTTCATAGTCTAATGTGTGTTTCCTGAATGAAAAGCTTATTGTTAGAAAAACAACAACAACAACATGCATAAAAGATTGTCAATAGTATGAATATTATATTCCTGTATCTACTTTGTGTATATTTGACTTTGGTGTTAAATTAGCTGGATAGGTACAATTTTGTTTATTGCAAATAATGTCTTTGTTTGCCAATTAGCAAGTGCTTAAAAAATGTTTTCTTTATGCTGCATGACAAATAAATAAACTTAAAAGAATGCTTGAATTTTCTTTGGGAGAAAAATAAAAGGCATACTCATTGTTTATTTTATTTTATGGTTTTTGGGTAAACGTCTCTGCGATTACTGAAAGTCTTTCTCTGTCCTGTTAAACAGTGAGTTAATATAGATGTCGGTTTTATGGTTATTAACACCTGATGCCTGACTGAACTCATCACTCATGACTTTATGTTACGGTCATTTTGTCACCCAATATGGATGCCAAATATGTGTTTCAATGCTCGTTGCTTTTTTTACCATCTTACATCATGCCTTGAAGCGCTCAGCAGCACTATTCATCTAAAACAGAAATAATCAAATCATATTTAAGATGGGCAAAATCTGCTGATGGACAATTCACTAAACACTATTGTAAAACTACAGAACCAGACATCTGACAGTATTTTACTCTACAAAATTTATATTTGCATGTATCTGTAATGTACCGTCAGGAAACCTTTTATAAACACTCTGACTAATTCAATTCATATCTACAATGTCTGTTCAAAATCAGCACAGTTGTTGTGAAACTGCTATGCAGCAGGAATTAAACTGAAGGACGTGATTTATGAACACACACGTCACTTGTAGTTTAGTATAGAGCGCTATATGGGTGGAAGGTGAAGTCATCCCAGGACTAAAGCATCTGATCTATTGTGAGGTGAAGTAATGGGTTAACAGGACAGATCAATTCTTCACCTCAAACTTTCATGAGTGTCTTAAATAGCTAAGGATGGCGCTAGTAATGCCATGGTCACAGGTTTGATCCCATTCAACACACATAAAGATAAATAACCAAAAAAAAAAAAATCATTTTATATTCATAGGCAGATAGATAGTGGATGATCTGTCTGTCTGTAAATATAGTAAAGTGACCAATAATCTTTAGGTTCTATTCTCAGATCATCTAATGTTCTCTTACACAGGACAGATCTTTATATGACCAAAAGGTGGCGCTATACAAACAAAACATGCAAATAAAAACATGTACATTTCCAAAAAACAAATTAAATTAAAGGCATACAATTTTATATAAAGTTATGAGACATTAAAGCCTTATCATGCTTAGCATTGTTTTATTGTAAAATTGCTTCATAAATTGTACAGTCACAATTTTCTTTTAGCATAATAACTTATTTGTGATTCTTTTAAAGAGTCATCTGACATCAGCTGTTTACTGTACAAGAATAACAGAAACAAAACAATATTTACATTTCACGCATGATTAAAAATGTTCTATGAAAATGATCTATATGCGCTGAGAAATATAGATGGCAGCTTTACAGCCGGTCTGTATAAGTGTTTTTAAAATGAAATAACCTGGCACCTGTAGAGAAAAAACAACAAACAAGATCAAGCAAAAGTTATGTTTGGATAAGAACAGAAACATGGTTAAACCGTGAACCATGAATGTCTGACATGAATTAAAGAGGCAAAGTATGTACGACTCACAGATTCAGCATCGTTCTCCAATCCTGTGTCATGATGCTCCATTTCATCATCACGAAATTCTTTAATAATCTGATGTAATCAAAAACATGTCATCTTTATGTCAGTGTGTACATCTTCTTTGCTGATCGCTGATAAATCCCAAATGATGTGTACTGAGCGTGACAGACAACAGTACAGATAAAAACACATAGATTACCTGCAGTAACTCCGTGTATCTCTCTGGGTCGACCTCCATCAGGGTTCGGATTTGGCTGTTGTAGTGTTCAGAGATGCTCTCTTCTACAGCAACAGTGCAGGCCATCGCTCCTTCTTTACCCAGAAGAGCCGTACAGGCCCCTGAAACCACAGACCACAAACTGTAAGTTTAGTACTTACTCACTTAAACAAACTAGTACCGTATGGCTAAATAACACCATACCTAGCAGATACCCCGAGACATTCCACAGCGGCAACAGTAATGTGGGTCGAACCCGATGCTCACCCAGAATCTTGTTAAACTTTTCCAAATGCATTTTCTCTTGGTCCCACATATGCTGTGGATGAAAAACATTTACATCCGCTCTGTGTTCTAGTAAATACATGCGTTTAAGTCACGATACTGATGTCGAGTACCTGGATTAAAGGCCCTGACTGAGTTCTGCCGAGAATGGCCATCTGTCCGGCGTAGATCCGATTGGCTCCGTACTCTCCTGCGTGATCAACCCTCAACATACTATCCAGCATGGCCTTCTCCTCTTTATCGAGTACTGGAGGAAGAACGCTGTAGTTTCTACATAACATGGAGCCACTTACTGCAAACATCCAAATACAATAACATTCACAAAGTGTACTAAAGAAAAGCTCAGACACACACCTACTACTTTTCTACTTCTACTAGTTTACACATGTTAGAATAATAGTGAAGTCACCAAAATGATTAAAGAACACAAATGAAATCATGTAGCTAGTATTTGACATTTAAACTTAATTCACTGTGTTGTCTTGTGTTCTGGTCACCCATTTAAGGAAATGCACAATATATATTTGTCTATAAAATGAATGTCAAACATTAATGTTTTGCTCTTTTTAAGACAAACTTTTTCTTTAAAAAAATATAAAATTACAAGAAACATACATTCATGCAAAGCGCTTTAGTAGCTTGTTAAAAGTGGTACAGATTTGAGTGGTTTCCATTACAAATACCATTATGAATCATCAGCTGTTTACCATTATAAACATTACAAATTGTCATTATGTAGTGTGTTTAGGCTCTTATTCAGCTCTATCTATCAGATAACACATTACCAGTAGAGACCCAAAGAGAGACTTACAATTTCCATTAAAATCAATACCATTCCCATTATGACCATTAAGCCCAGTAGAATTTCTCTTGTAATTTCTATTCAAGCATTATAACGACGTGTTAATGTTACGTCTAGCTCTAGTAGTTTCATAATCTCATATGCACATGTTACATATAATATAAATATATCTGTCATGTATGTATGTGTTTGTCAGCACATGTTTACCTCGCTTTACAGGAGAACATTTGCTCACAGCACACTGCACGACTCTCTGCATCTTTACAAAGCATGAATATAAATACTGAATGAGAATATGTTATATTTGCACTGCCAGTAAAGGTTGTGGCGCTGGAAGATGACGTCATCGAGTCGCTTATTAACCCCGCTCGTGCACGTGCAGACATGCGTTTGATATCATCTACATTCATACTGTTTAGTATGTAGAAAAGTGAGTTGTTTTTCATTTTCATCATCATAAATCCTTGTTGTTGCTGTTGTTTAAAAAAAAACACATAATAAAAACTGCAATGGTTCACCAAAATATGAAATGCATCTAATAAAAACACTTTTTTTGTTTAATATACGTGTTAATATGTCACATTTATTAAGCACAACAAAGATAGCGGTTTTTGTTTGCTGGGGTTGCGCAGATTATCTTTAAAAAATGATAATAACTCAATAATTTGTTGTTTATAGATTTAAAGACACCGTAACCTGTTTATGTAAATTGTTAATTTTTATAAGGGATGTTTATCAACATCTGAGTGTTTTTTTGTGGTTGTTGTTAGTCAAAACATATCAGTCATGTGATAATAGTCACGTGAAATGTTTTCACATGGCAGATAGTGTGTCAAAATGTTATATAGAACATATTATTAGACATATTAACATATTATATAAAACATACATGACGGTAATTAAATAAGTAAAATCTTCATTTAATTCAGAACATCATACAGATTTCGGATTTATGCGACGCTGCGCAGACGCAGCTGGATATGACACGAAGTGACGTCATACTCAACCGGTCTGCGCTGCGCATCATGAAGTCAAACACACTTATTGTTTAGCTTATTGTTGTTGGAATATTATTTTTTATCACGGACAAAAACAAAGAAATAACACATGATTTGAATTGTATCCCAAAAGTTTTGTGTTTATTTTAGGGTCTTTTATATTTCCTCTTCTGGCCTGTAGGTGTCACTCCTACACAAAAAGATGTCAATTCAGTCCCTAAGAGCACAATATTTGAGTTTGATTGCTTTTTGCTTGTGTGTATTTATAGCAGGAAACGTGATATTATTTACAAACATTATATTTCTGGTACTAGTCATCTTTCTTTTTATTTGGGTCATCTTAAACAATACCCATGCATCTCAATGGCCAAGACAGAGACATTGTCCCTCATATTACACTCTCTGTAATTACTGCAACAGTTCAGCAAATCAGTTTCTAAAGACATTTTCATGACCATCATTGTGACTTTGGTGAAGTGTAGAATGCAGTTTTGTGTCCAAGTGGGCAGGTGGATTCTGTGAATTCTGTAAATATGTCTTATATTAAGACACGCTGCACATATTTCACTGCAGTGATGGAATGAAGTTTGACCATCTGAAGGTAAAGGTGCTGACTGCTATAGAACTGTGACCAACATTAAACAAACATTGAGCTGAAGATAGAAGTTACACTGTACAGCCAATGCTGTGAATTACTTATGAGAACCTGATCCTGAATAAATATGACAGGACAACTACAAATGTATGATATAATGGAAAATGTATGACATAGCTTTTCTTGGTTAGATCTTATGTGATTTAATGCATGAGAAGAGCGGTCTGGGTTTTTCTCTGCATTTAGTCTCATTCTTAGGGGACTCATTATTTAAAATCACAGTGACATCACTCAAATGCATTGTGTAATATAGTTGTCATCATCATTTATGTGATTGGATGTAAAAGTTCAGCTGCTTTAAATGCAGTCAGAGACTTACTTCTAAATTGATTGCTTTTGTTACTGTTTTGCCAGCTCAGAAATGAACAGAGGGTTGTGTAAAAAAGCCCACAAAATTAACACAAATACCCGCCAATATTTTTTTCATATTTGTATATTATAACATATGATATTGTTAAACAGTATCAGAAGAGCAAGAATATTGTTTTCATGAATATGAAACTGTTAGGTGGATGATTGAAAATAAGTGTTGAATAAAGTTAATTTGTTTGCTCATAGAAATCAAAGCAGAATTTCACCTCAATGAATCACTGCAATGAGTTTTGAGGGTTATGTTGGTCTTTCAGATGAATTTGAGAAGTGCTGGTCTGGTCTCAAACTCTAAAAGTCTTGGTGTCACTTTAGGTGGTCTTGTCTACAACATTAGTATTAAACATTCTTAGTTAAGTTCATTTGGGTCTTTATGATGTTTTTTCCCAGGTAAATATTCTTCAGTATTATGTCAACTTTATATTTGGCAGGAATAAGTGCAAAAGTGTGGATGGAGATGATGTGGTCAGACAGCATACCTGTGGTGGTAATGTCTGAAAGAGCCTCGAGGAGATTTGCTGTGATGTGGCAGACGTGACGACTCAATCAAAAGATATTGACTGGTTTAAAACATTACCATTAGAAGAACAGAAGAAAGTGACTATCACCTGCAGGTCACAGTGGACTGAAGGGAAAACTTTCCTTCATATAATAGTCTGTGGTCAGGTACTGGGTTACTGGCTTGTGCCTGTTACATAACACTGGTTCCAGTTGAAAAATTGGCCTAACACTTTTTATTTTATTGCCGCTCGGTGGTATCCCCCTGGAAAGGGCAAACTGACTCATAAAAGCGACGAAAACATGGCAAAAATCAAAATCAGATTTAAATTCGCATTGTCTCCCTGCAGACGCACACCTCTTTTTATAGTCTGTTATTTAAGAAGGGAGCGAGCGAGTCTTTACTGCCAATATTGAAGAGTTTACCCTCAGAAATGTTTCTCGTCATCTGCAGACGTTGTTAAATGGTTTGAAAACAGACTGGGGGAATTCAGCAGATCGGTTCATGTCTGTGACCTTTTTTTTTTTTTAACACGTCCACAACTGAAGGATGAAGACGAGGTGTCAGGGGCTCGTCCTGCATGATCAGCATCTACACCTGACTGTGGGACACACGCTTTCACGTCCAGACAAACCTGACCGTGTCTGGCCGGGATGAATCAGGTTTCACAGCGAGCCGACAAACAAGACATAGTCTGCGTATGATAGACAAACTATTATGCAAACGCTTATTAGTAATGTTTGATTTCTAGTGTTTCTACCAGCAGACGGAGAATACAGATACTGTTTAAAATTAATGAAGAAAAAAAGAGCAGATAGTCTACCAGTGACATTGAGGCTGTGCTTTATTATAATTAAAACAAAACGATTGACCAATCAGAATCAAGTACTGAAACTAACAGTTTTATAAATGTGCAGAAGTAGGTTTAGTCTTTAATTCATGCAAAGCTGCTGTTTTAACCTGAGTGAAATTTGCCATGACCCTTAGGGTGTGTCTGACATGCCTGAGCATCTGTGTCATTATAAAAAAATATGAAATATCTTTTGATGGGTCATTTAGTACTGTACAAATGAGAAACTCAAAATAGTGACTTATTTTAAATCATGACTTAATGTTTAATGATGCTCAGGAGAGAAAATATTTTGCCCAGAGATTTGATTTGGGCTACAGTATATGAAAGAATAGCCAGTAAAGGGTTTGGGTTTGTTATACAGACTGCGGTGCAGCCCATCTGGATGACAGCTGTGCCATTTCTTATAAACACAACCCAAAAGAAATGACTGTAAAAACGAACATTTTGGCTAATAGAATGTCAAAGCTTTGATGTTTTCATTTAAGTATACAATCGTGTTTTTTTGATACAGTCAAACCAGTACAGCTTTGTATGTACAGTATGTAGACCTGTTAAAGTATCTGGACCCTTAAACCACACTGAAAAATGTACATCAAGTGACATTAAGCACAAACACACTTTTAAACATGTAGTTTAAAATATTTAACAGGTTTCAAATTCTTAAATATTTTAGAAATTAGATTTAAGACAGAGAGACACTTTGTAGTACCTTTTGTGAAACATGAACATAGTTACGGTCTTAAACATAAAGATGCTTCATAGTGCCACAGAAGAACCATTTTTACCTGTATTTTTACCTTATTCACAAAAGGTTCTTTGTAGGGAAAAAAATAACCTTTGACAGAAGTGTTCTTCTGTGGCATCACTGTGAAGAACCCTTTGTAGCATCTTTATTTATTAATAATAAGAGGCCTTGAGTTACTTCTGAGAAATAATTTAGCAGTGTTTGTTTGTTCTCTGTTTGCTATTTTATTATCTTTTCATTGAGATGTGCATTAAGTGCGTTCACTATACAGTATATGATACACACCTGTAATCATTGCAATACCATTGGCAAAACTGAGTTTTTAAACATGTTTAAAGCTCCATCTGATCCCAATTAGCTGCGGAAAGTAAGAAAATAAAATACTCAGACGACGCTGCACAAAAAAAATGTGGATTTTCATCCGTTGTTTCTTTGTGGAGAAACGCTCATAAAGGGCTGCCGCTCACCCTTCAGTCCTGCACAAATATTTTTTGCCAAAACACGCCAATAAACATTAAGCCGTGTTTGTGTAGCATGAGTCCGTACCGCGAATTATGTCATAAATGAATGAATGTACGTCACTGAAGGGGTGAGTAGGTGGTATTCTCCATTAGATTAGAGAACAGGCTCCAGTGAGCTGTCTGCGGCACGAGCCCACGGATTTCCACAAGCTTCTATTTTAGAGCGACACGGCCTGCTTATAGTTCGTAAAAAACCACAGCATCCTATTAAGCGTGGATAGAGTAGTTGAACAATGTTTACTTAAAGACAAAGTCCTGCGACGGCTTAATCCTTACAGTTAACATGTGCAGCCAGCAGATTCACTGTATTCCAGATAGATGTATGGATGGAGGACTTGTGTCTGGATTTTGAGAAAACAAGGGGAACTGGTCTATATGCCACAGTGATGATGACAAATATATATATATATATATATATATATATATATAATGACAATATACAGATAATAATCTTTGGGAAAATGATGCTTAAAGCTACAAGCGAGTGCCATAATACAGTCGGAATCTTTCTGTGCCAACACTATTACAGCATGATCAAATATCAGGTGTTATGTTTGAATCATGATAGTCAGGTAAAATATTCTAGTTCTAAAATACATAACTGGTGTATAGACTGATATATTTCTGATGTCTGGACTCTATCAACAGGACTTTAGAAAATATAAACAGATGATTCAATATATTGATAATAAAAACGTATATTTCAAGTTTTGATTGTAAATGTCACGTCATCTTACTGTATTTGAAAGTCATGATTATACAGCGGAACAGTGTGTGTAAAGGCATACATTAAGACACATTTTCATTTCAGCATCCTGTAATTAGACGTGTGACATAAGAGGTGAAAATCTTGACGTATCCATTTCCAGTGAAAACAAACTATTATCTCATCCTGAAGAATCCAGACAGAAGACATGTGCATTTATAGCATCTGCAATTTAGCAGGCGATTACTCTTCCTCTTGTGGTTTTCCTTTTGAGTTTACTGCGGAATTCAATGCCTTTCATCAGTAAAAATCTCTATTATGACACATTAGTGTGGTATTATGATGCTTGTATGATACATAATTGCGGTATATGTTTCCTGAAACAATTTTCTTTGGTAAAAAAAGATTTTTTTATTGTAAGCCATCTTACATTCTCAGTTTAATCGATGCTGAATTTTAGACAGATTTGGTGGTAAACATCTAAAGAGCAGAAGGTTTAGCATGGACCTGTGAGACACTCGTGTAGACGACAGAGCCGTCAAACATCATCTTTCTCATCAGTTCAGACAGCACACAACTAAACTCTTCATCAGAATCATGAGAAGAGACAGACGACACGGCAGGGAAGGAGGGAAAAAAGTGTGGCAAAAAACAACACGGGTCATAATTGCACGCGTAGGCCGACACATCTGGATTTGCCACTCCTTGGCCTTCAGCCACAGACTTTATGATGATGTTTAACAAAAAATAAAAAGAGAAAGAAACATTTTTTACTTCCTACCAAAAGCTGCAAAGCTGTATGTTAATGGGTTTGGCACCTGAGGGGGATGATGGTGAGTTTCACAGAAAAATCTTGAATTATTTCTCTTAGACATCAGTGAGATTAATTGGAGAGTCTCATCAGCATCTCAGATATTTCTCCTGAGAAAAATCTCTACAAATGTTTCCATTAGAGTTTCTAGTTGATGCTTAACAGAAACACAAGTGAGAACTAACCCTAAAGAAATAACAGCTTTGCCAAATAAAATGCTCTTAATGTAACGTCATACAGATCTAATGTTAGGACATTCAGGAGACATTTGCCACCCCCAGTTTCTTTAGCCGTGTAGTCTGGGTTTATTTTGGGTTTCCTGTCTATTTTTAGCATCCCACTCAATATCACAGACTATCATTCAGTCATAATGATCTGGATGTGATGCTCATGTGTTCAGTACTTTGATACACACATTCAGATAATGATCCACCCCGTCACACAAAGAGATAATAGCAGATGAATGTTTGTTGTAAGACTGTTATTTAGCCGTCTGCTCTTGATTAACAAAAACAAAAGTGGGCAGACCTGATGATTTGAGTATTGTAGATGAGAAACCCTGAGCTTTACCAGCAGATGTAAATAATCACTTTATCATGTGATAGTTTGGTGTGGCGATTTCTCCGTTTGGGTTTATTTACTGCCATAAGTGATGTTCTCAAAATGATAGACAGAATCAGACAGTGAATGTTTGCCAAACCTCTGGTGGATTCATGGTTGACCAGTAAGAATGCATCTATTCATCTCTCTGTTTAGTCACTTTGACAGTATAATGTCATGTTTCTACAGTTTGGGCTTTTCTATAGGTGGTCTGGTCACGTAATTGTGCATGATTGAAAAGTGAGCGTGCAAATTTTGTAAACATTTATACATGCGAGCAGTCATGCTATTTTAAAACTTATTAAACAAATGTCTTTTTTATTTTATAATGACCATTGAATGTTGGTAATCAAACAACATTGACCCTCATTGACTTTCATTGTATGAACACAAAACCACTGAGACATTTCTTACAATATCTTCTTTCGTGTTACACTGAAGAAAGAGACACATACAGGTTTATAAAACACATGAGGGTGAATAAATAATGACAGAATTTTCATTTTTAAAACAACTTTCCCGTGTGACAACTTGCCCCAGTCTGTCTATAAATATTCTCTCACCTTCAAGAATAACACAATAAAGCGCTTGTGAATGGGTTTGTCCATCCATCGTTTTTTCCGTGTCTTTGCAGAAGCTCAACTGAGTCGACATAATACTTTCCAGCGGTGTGTACAGGTCTTTTCCAGGGTTTCTGTTGGACTGATGTTTCTTCATAACAGACTACTGAGAGCTTCAAAAGAGACAGACATAATATCAGTCTGACCGTATGTCTGCTAATATAAATGTGTCTGTGTGAAAGAATCAGAGAATACATCCTTTAAATGACACTTCACCTGTCTGATGTGCATCTGATCATATCACTGTGAAGTGTTTTACAGTATCTTCTGACACTTTTGAGATTGGCTCTTGATTTGTGAACAAACACTGTTACCAAAACGATTTATTGTAGAAGAAAAACTGCACACATCATCATCATCAGCACCAATAGCTAAATGGGTTTAGACATACTGCACCATAACATTTGATTAGTGACCTCTGCTGTGACTTTCTGTCGTCTCCTAACGTGAATAATCTCATCAGTTTGCATGTGAACTTTTATTGCGTGTCATTTCTGTTCATAGTTTTTGAGGATGTTTCTATCAAATGACTGATGAATTTGTGGTTATGTTTATGGTTTTATTGTTTTGTGGTTGATTGTATGTTGAATTGTGTGTGTAATGGAGTAACGTTAGATATAAGTGTGTATACAGTAATGTAATGTGTGTCTGGACAGACCCGTGGAGCTCGTCCTGTCTGATCTTATGAAGAGTTTCTCAGGTACATGTGAGAAAAGTGAAAAATAGCACATCCGTAAAGACAAACAAATAGCAGTGAAGTGTTACTAGAAGCTCTTTCTGTGTTTGGATGGAGCTGAAGGTGAATTCTTGAGGAAACATGGCAATGATGCTGTTTTATAGGAGGAGAAGAGAGGAGGGTGGGGATTTTTACAAACCACAGCGCTGTTTTGATAAAGAACCTAAAGTACGTGGGAGTCTGGGAATGAGAGAGAGAGAGAGAGAGAGAGAGATAAAAGAGAGAGAGTTGGGAGGAGAGAGGGAATATAACCACCCACCTACAGGACTGTCAGACCCGCGGTCAAAAAACACATTGACACTTTAACAAGTAAAGACAACCGTCAGGAGAGATTTCAGCATCAGGAGCAGACGGGTGAATGGATACTTTCTGCAGTCTCAGTGGACTTGACCCTCTGTGGGTGAGCAAAACACTTTTATTATATATGTGTATTTACAGATGTTCATAGAAATAGTTTGCATGAGCAAACGAAAACCCAAAACATCTCTGCTTTATCTGCTTCATTTTGCTAACTTTTTAAAGAGTAGAAAAGTCTAATAAATGTGTTTTATTAAGTGAATACTGTGGTTATAATTGTGTTTATATGACATGACATTTGATATTTTAAATGAATTAGCAGATGGTCATGCGTTGTGACTTTTTCCTTAATTGACTCATTGAGTCCAATCGAACCCTTACAGAAAAACACATCATATATGATCATATATCTCATGTGCAAGAACACTTTTGTATGAACCCTGTGGGATCACATGTGAAAGATGTGGTGATATGTGGGTTTCACGTGTGATCACGTGGGTTTTTATATGTATTCACATGGGATTTACACGAAACATTAGTGTTTTCTGCACGTGTATTTCCTGTGTTTCTTCTGTAAGGGCATGACTCGAGATAATAAACGTCATCCAAACTTTTGTCCTGTACATCTGTACCGTCACGGTAAATCAAGCACAAAATGTTCAGATTCGTACACAACTTTTGGATGTTCCTGAACATTCAGATCTGGTTTGGTTTGTGTGTGGACAGTTTCTGGATCCGGCTGATGTTCTTTGGTGTCTGTTGTATTTATTTTTACATTAAATCATCACATAACTGATTGTAATGTTCCCACAATCTTTATCTTCATCTTCAGGACTGGAATCAGACATGGTACACGCACAACCCTGAACTGAGCGACTGTTTCCAGAACACGGTCCTGGTTTGGTCTCCGTGTATCTACCTTTGGGTTCTGTCACCTTTCTACTGTCTTCATCTGTACTGTCACGGCCGTCGTCGCCTGCCGCTCTCTTCACTCTGCAGTGCCAAACTGGTAAGACACATCAGTTATACCAGTTCCCATCTCCAAAACCAGAGAGGAAAACAGTAAAACAGTGTTTGTGGTTTGCACCTCGGCAAGCTGTAATGTTGATTTTCTGTTGTGTGAAATCCAGTTGTTTCTCCGTGAGTCACGTACACTTCCGACACGACTGATATGATGATGTAATGTAAAGTAAACAGTTCTCCTGCGCGGCAGGTGATCGCTGGATCTTCCGGATGAATGAGTCACTTCTCACCCTGATATGAATTGAATTCTCTTCTTCTCCTTCACAGTTGCTGGGCTTCTTCTTGGCCTCTTTCGGTTTCGTGGAATTCTTCTACATCCTGTTGGAACGAAGACTGGAAATCCAGCAACATCTTATCTTCTTGCTCAGTCCCATCATACGAAGTCTCACTGTGGTAATGTAAACCTTTCCTATCATCCTTATGAATGCATTTATATTTTTACAGTAATGCAGTCATGTATTTATCCAAAGCGACTTACAGTACATTTTAAAGTATACATTATTTCATTATGTGTGTTTCTCAACACAATCTTACTGCAATTCATAACTATTTTATGATGTGGCGTATGAATTCGTATGATTTACCATTTGTTACAATCTGCCTTTGCCCCGGTGATGTTATGGTTAGGGGTTTGGCTTTTCTATTATTGTTTGTTTTCCTAACAATTGTACATGTTTTGCAAATACATATAAATCAGCCACCTTATAAAAACAGTTCATAATTCCTGTGAGATCCAAACCCACAACCTTTACATTTCTAACACAATGAGCTCCAGGAACACACAAAAACAGATTTACACCCAGTATACAGTATGTGTAACAAAAAACTACTTTTTGTTTGTTAGAAAGCATGTGTCATAAAGTTTTTTTAGGTATTTTAAATGTTTAACTATTTGTTAATTTTAAGTGCAATTAATTTTCCTGTCGGTCAGTTGGTAAAAGTGTTGTATTATATCAAAAAAATGTCACTTTGGATAAAAGCATCTGCCAAATGCATAAATGTAAATCAAATTTACTTTACATGTCATTTCAAGTTTTACATAATTTCACTGTAAATTAAGCAGTTTCAACTTATTTTTATAAGTTACACCACGGGCCAAAATGTAAAATAGTAAGCCAATTTGATTATACATTAGTATATCATCATGTCAAGGGGCTGAATGACCTGCCATACTGGTGTGGTTTGGTTTATACTGGTGAAGAAAAAAACATGGTTGGGAAGCTGACCAACATGTTTTTTTTGTAAAACTTGTTGACAAGGACATCTTGCTGATTATGCAAGTTATGAAACATGAGGTGACTAGTCTTTTCAGGAATATTAATGAAGTCTTAAAGATGCATCACCCCCATACGCAAATATACATTCAAAGATTGAAGCCCATCCCATCCATCCATCCATCCATCCCATCATTCATTCCTCAGAATACTGCTTACATCTGTAACACAGCAGAAGGTTGTTTTCATGTAATAGACTGTGACATTTGGAGGTGAACATGGTTAGACCCACACCTACACACATCAGCTAATGAACACAATCTCATCATCGCTCCAGACTCATGACCCATCTGTGGTCTCCTCAGACACCTAAATCAACACTGAGTATTAAAAAACACTTCAACAGAGTCAAACAGGGCGCTCTTGTCCTATTTCAAAACAAGGACTGAAATAAGTATATTCTTAAAACTAAATTTATTAAAGGAATAGTTCAATAAATAATGTCATCATTTATTCACTCTCATGTGTGTTTATAAACCTGTCTGTGACTCTTTCTTCAGTGAAACACAAAAGAAGAGATTGTGAGAAATGTCTCAGTGGTTTTGTGTTTATATAATAAAAATCAATGAGGATCAATGTTGTTTAATTATCAACATTCATCAAAATATCTTCTTTTGTGTTCTGCAGAAGAAATAAAGTCATGCAGGTTTGACATGAGGTGACAGTGAATAAATACTGAAATCATTTTTTAAACCAGTTCTCAGGTGGTTTCACTTTTTCTGTCACAGGACACAGTGTCTCTGTCTTCTATCTCTGTCATCTCTTCAGTATAATAACTAGCTGTGTATCGGGTCTATGGTTGGAAAAGAAGCTCTGGCTTCCTACCGCTGTCAAGAGTCATGACTTACTCTCATGAGACACAAAAACACAACAACAACAACAACATGAAGAATGCAGATGTTACATATAAGCCGTGTTTCCAGGTAGTGGCAAACCTCCAGAGACGTCTTTCATTAGGAGAAGATTAAGAGTTCCTCTTAAAAGTTTCACCTCATTTGTCTGAGGTTAAAGAGCTTTGTTTTGGTTTGGTGGAGGCGTTTGTGGTACCGGTTCCCTGATGCTTCATCTCTACCACACCAGGAGGATTCTTGTTATGTAATGAAATTATGTTTGCGCTACCTTGGAGATGCAACAAATGATGTTTCCTTGACTAAAATTAGAACGGACATGCTGAAAACATCACGCTATGTTTGGGAACGGGTGAGAACCAACCGTTTTTTAAAGAGACGTGGGAACACTTTACTGGTTTATTAGATGAGGCAGATGTGATGGTGGACAGGGAAATCCCTCTGTAACCACTAGAAGCCTGCCACGAAGAAAAGTTGCTTTATTTCCTGATGAATTAGTATTCGGGTCATAGAGAAGGCACATCACCAGAGTTTCCCTAACATCATCCATTCATCCATCCATCCATTCATCCATTCATCCATCCATCCATCCATCCATTCATCCATTCATTCATCCATCCATCCATCCATCCATCCATCCATCCATCCATTCTCTATTCTGATAATAAGTGGTTTGCATGTTGGTCCTTCTTCTCAAGGTCAAAGGTCATGGTCAGTAGTTGTAATTTCATCTAAAGTCATAAGTCGCTGCCATTTATTTGAGCAAATGCTAAATTGCGAGGTGTCTCACTTTTAGTATTAAACATATACAAACACAAACTTCACCTTTAGAATAAACGTACTTTCAGTAGATGCTCATCCAGCTCTATGTGTTATTACATCACTCAGATCATGTGTATTGTGTTTGACAGGTGTTAGCCGTGTGTGTGATTCATTGGGAGAGAGTTCGTGGATGTCGATCTTCAGCGTTTCTCTTCTTCTTCTGGTTGATGGGAGTGCTCTGTTCTCTCATCCCGCTTCATGAGAAGATTCATCTGACCGTGAATCAGGTGAGAGAAATGACACTGACGCAAAACTCTCCATTTAATCCCTTCATACAGATACATCCAGACAAATCTATAACAGAACAAACATTCTTTTATTCAGTGATGTGCCTTAATAACACTGTTAGTTTGTAATGCATGTCACAGAATGATCATATATTGATCATAGTTCATATACTGAAAATAAACCGCTGGACTTGCAATTTGTTGAAAAGTAAATTAAGCAAATAATTGCTCTACATTTGCTAAATTTCTTATTTAACCAACTTTAAGCAACGTTTCTTCTGTGATACAACTCAATTCAGTGACATACACTTGAAAACATGGTTCTTAAAAGGTTCAATAGTAAATGTAAGAACAGTAAAAGTTCTATTTAGAACCACAACTTTTCAAAGAACCCTTCTGTGTTTATAGCACTTTTCAATGCAAGATTCTTTATGGATCCTTATGAAAGGGTTCTGAAGAACAAGCTGAAGAACCATTTTCTTATAGGTGTAACTTTATAACTAGTTCTTTAAATATGAAATGCAATTAGTCATGTGAATGCCATGTGTTTCCAAAACATTTCATTTCATATAGTCCATCCAAAGAAAATATCCCATCTCACACTTTAGAAACCAAACTAGGTAAATTTGACCCATATCACTCCATTCCCAAAAAACTGGGTCAGAACATACAGACAGATAAGCATATTTTACACAGCCATGCTGACTGTATTTTACTTTTGACTGACCTACATTCTGACCAGCAAAACCGCTCTGGCCTTGTTTTTTAGTTTGTGGTTCGCTTATGAATATAGTCTGTATCTTGACAAAGAGTTGTATGGTCAAGTGAATGTTTACTACACATTTGTCTTGTGCTCTGGTCGAGTAGCCCTGATTTCATATATACACACATGACACCAGAAAAGCAAAGTGTGTTTTGAAATATGAAGAACATATGTGAAAAGGTTTGTAAATATAGCTGCTTTTGGCTTTTCACCAACACACAGCAGCCGGAGACTTCGACAGCAGCAGATCGTAGCGTGACTTCAGGCATTTTATGACTCTTTTCATACGTAATTCATTTATATAAAGCAGGCCATTAAAGAGTTTGGGTTTTACCATGATTTGCCTTAACCGGTCAAAATAAGCTTTACTGTGTAATTAATGCTCGTGCACACCCAAAACTCATTTCTTATAGAATAAACAACAATATTTTTTACATTAATCTTTAGTTTGGGACACGATAACTCATCGAGTGGTTTTAAGGATGTTCTCAAGGTTCATTAGGAGATGTAGTCTTGGGATTTGATAATAGTCAACACAGTACGTTTCCATAAGAAGCAACATGTAAACAATGTTGGGAAGTCTGCAGATCAGGATTATGGGAAATCCCTGCTTGTGGTCTTGATTTAAAATGGAAAGTCTATGATCTCCTGAGGACTCTGTCTCTGTTTTTCAGGGTCTGTCTCCGGATATCGTGCGGTACTTGGCTTTTTTCTCCTATTTTGCCCTGCAGTTGGCGCAGCTCTTCCTCAGCTGTTTTGCAGACCGGGCACCCTCGGGCAAAGCCGTCCTCAAGGTACCGACAGAATAAACTCTATCATGACCCAAAATAATACATCACAAACAATCCTGCGGTGAATTTCTTTTGTTTACTCCCGCTTTTACGTAATATAGAACTCAACCCATCCATTTGCAGTGAATTATGGTAATGGCGAGCACATCCTACTGGCATCTCCCACAACTATGTGGTGTCTAGATATTAGCTCGGCTCATGATTGGATAACAGTCATGCTTTGAGTCATGGACGCAGACACAGGTTTTCTGTGGTCAGATAATGATATGTGCTGTTTATATACCAAATTCTGCCCACAGTTTGGTCGTCCTGTATGCAAATTACACAAAGGAACAAAACAGCGTCACAGAACATAACCTGCCAGTTTAACTCCCGAGGAAAACAAGGAAACAAGCTCAGAGAGAAGTTAGCGTGTTTGTGATGTGAGGTTGTAGCCACAGACGTGGGTGACACACCCCTTGATCTCCTCCAGACTCAGTCATGTCCTGTGTAGGGTTATTCACAGACTCCTGAAGAGTGAGACCTCCGGTGAGAGAGAGAGAGACAGAGTGAGAGAGAGAGAGAGAGAGAGAGAGAGAGAGAGAGAGAGAGAGAGAGAGAGAGAGAGAGAGAGAGAGAGAGAGAGAGAGAGAGAGAGAGAGAGAGAGAGAGAGAGAGAGAGAGAGAGAGAGAGAGAGAGAGAGACACACAGAGAGAGAGAGAGAGAGAGAGAGAGAGAGAGAGAGAGAGAGAGAGAGAGAGAGAGAGAGAGAGAGAGAGAGAGAGAGAGAGAGAGAGAGAGAGAGAGAGAGAGAGAGAGAGAGAGAGAGAGAGAGAGAGAGAGAGAGAGAGAGAGAGAGAGAGAGAGAGAGAGAGAGAGAGAGAGAGAGAGAGAGAGAGAGAGAGAGAGAGAGAGAGAGAGAGAGAGAGAGAGAGAGAGAGAGAGAGAGAGAGAGAGAGAGAGAGAGAGAGTGTAGGGGGCAGTATTGAGGTCAGTAGTGGGTGAAAGTAACTTACTGTGGTACATTAAACACACAGACACTCTTATTCTGTTTCTCTGTTGACTCTCAGCTCACGGTTGCCAGATTTTCAGCTTCTTTCTCCATCCAAGAAAGCATAACATTTTCACATCTGCTCGTCTCTCTCTTACATAATGTTTCAACTCTTACAGTAGCTTACAGTATATTTTTTATTTACATGATCAGTTTAACAAACACTTCAAAATCCAAAACAACTTGCTAATGATTGTAACATTTTGAATATTATGTGGCATAATAATTCCTAATTCTTGACGCTAAAGCTTACAGTTATATTTAAGAGACTGTGGTTAACTGATCACTCCTGTTAGATGTTTGAGTATTATTATTTGTGTATTTTTCTTAGAATGCATGTCCTGTTAAAGATGCATCATTCTTGTCCAAGATTCTCTTCTGGTGGTTTAGCGGGTAGGAATGGAGATATCTTAATCCCATATTAAAATACTTTTGTCTTTAGTACATCGTGTACAAGTAACGAGTGTAATGAAATCATATTTACATGTTCTCGTGTGCTTTCAGGTTAGTTTTTAAGGGATATCGTTCTCCACTTCAAACTGAAGATCTGTGGTGTCTGAGAGAAGAAGACACATCTGAGAAGATCATATCTGACCTGGAGGAGGAATGGACAGCCGAACGCACCAAACTACAACAGTACGTTCATCAAATCATCCGATGGCTTTTCACACGTGCTGTGGATCCTCGTGTCGCTTTGATCCGCAACAGACCGGCCTGAACGAGGTCAACAAAAGCTCTTGTGCGCACACCATCCAGACGGCAGGATTGTGTCAAACAGTTGGCTTGTTAACACGTTTCAGCTTTGAACATTTCGAGTCGTCTGAAATCCTCTTCACCGCTCACATGCCTTTTCTAATATGTGGAAACTTGTCTTGTAATTCTGTTTTCAATTACAACGTACAACAAAAGCTTAACAACTGTGTTTGAGCTCTTCTGTTTGTCTCTTCATCATCAACAGACAAGAAAAACACCTAAACACCAGCGTTGCCTTGGGATCCCGATTAGCAGACCAGGCGCAACTTCTCCGAAAGATCCAGAAGGAGCAGAGCTCCGGGTTCTGTCTTTTACGAACGCTGGCACGCAGCTTCGGACCGTACTTCTTAACAGGGACGCTGTGTCTCATGGTCCACGATGCCTTCATGTTCGCCGTTCCGCAGGTTCTAAGGTGAGAACGTCAAGATGAGTCACGTACTTTAGGGTGTAAGTTTGGGGAAAGTTTTGTCTTTAAATAAACACAGATGTGCCCTCCATGCTGTTATCAAAATATTTTTAAGCGGCGTTTTACGGTTCACAGTATCTCGGGATAAAAACAGGAGGTGGAGACGTGTGGCAGGTGCTTGAGTCAGAGACGCCACATCAGCCAGACAGAAATCAGGCTGTTTATACCCCCAGACGAGCAATTTTGGCTTTAAGTCTGAAAGCGAGAGATGACCACAGCATCGTTCTGTCCGCTGGAGACGTGTAGCTTCAGGGAGGGTAGAGGAACGCTGGCGGGGTTGTGGTTACTATAGGAACACAGCCAGTAAAGCGGGCAAAACCAAACTCTACCAGTACATCTATTATACTGGGATCCAGTGTTAAAAGCATGTGGTTAACATTCAGACAAAACAATCTTTTCTGCTAGTTCTTGTTATGCCAAAAGATCCACAATTGTCAAAGAAAAGCTGCAGGTTTAAACATCACAGTAAACCATGAATCTAACCACAACGGGTATGTGAGGAAATCAAGCCAAATGTTTACTGCATTCAGGAAATTTTCATGTTAATGTCAAACTTAGCATAAAATAAAGGTTTAAATCCTCATGTGAGTCTCTCTTAAAGTTTTTAAAGCATTTGTTTGTGTTTAAATCATGATTTTTCATAGTCAGATAAAGTGCTGTTTACAGAATTATCACATTCATAACAGTTCATATTCCTCATAAATGAACACATGAAAATAAAATTAAATTAACTATTCGATGTTTTTTAAAGAGTCATCTCTTCTTCTGAATATGTCAAGTCACATCCATTACACTGGAATTGCTCATTCATTTATTTGTTATTTTTTTGAAGTCTGTTGTTGGGCTTTATGAAGGATGAGGACGCTCCGCTGTGGAAGGGTTATTTCTACGCTTCATTGATGTTCCTGTTGTCCTGTCTTCAGTCTGTCTTTAATCATCAGTACACATACACCTGCTTTACTGTGGGCATGAGGGTTAAAACAGCCGTCATGGGACTGGTCTACAGAAAGGTAAACCATGGAAACACATGAGAATCTACCATCACCCGATGACTTTTCTCTTCATCTTTTGTCTGTTTTGTGTCTTTAGTCTCTTGTGATGAACAGCGCGGCACGCAGAACATGTACAGTAGGAGAGATAGTGAATCTGGTGTCCGCTGATACCCAGAAGTTGATGGATTTTGTGGTGTATTTTAATGCGGTGTGGCTGGCACCCATCGAGGTGACGCTCTGTCTCTTCTTTCTTTGGCAGGTGAGAGATTCATCATGACCACATACAGATTTCATGTTCTTCTAGTAATAAGACTATGATGAATAGCTTTCTTAGCTGTTTGGATTATTGGTTGAATAAGTGTTGTGTTTCACCTTTAGCATTTAGGACCGTCTGCCCTCGCGGGAATCGCCACAGTCATCTTTATTTTTCCTCTGAATGGATTCATCGCCAGTAAGAGAAGCAAACTTCAGGTACAGTACTCTTGTTTCTCATTGTAAGAGAAAGAGATGAGTTCAGATCCAGCGTTCAGAAACAGCAGCTGAAGGCTTCACAGATGGTTTAGATAGTGAAGCGAGCGGAACGAGGGTGTGCGGCTTGGATTCGAGCTTCTCTCGCTCCTTTGAAGTTCTCCACGTTCCCTCCGAAGCAAAGCAAACCGCAGCGCTGGCGAACAGCAATAAACGCCAAAATTTTCATTTCACAAAACAACAGACGTTTGGCACGACACAAATCAGCTCGAAACCATTGTGTCCTAGAATGTTAACACGCATTTATCAAGCAGTTCTGACACTTTTGCATATAGTATTTTAGTGCAAAAATGTCTATTAATCAAAGAAATGGAAATAATTATGATGAATTAGGTCATTCTCATTGTTTTCTGTAAATCCTCTAGCTTTATGCAGAAAAGAGTGTTGGACAAACGAAACGTTATTTAGATGTTTCGATGACTGATGGCGCTCGTGTGTTTATTCCACAGGAGATACAGATGAAATACATGGATGGACGGGTGAAGTTAATGAACGAGATTCTGAACGGTATTAAGATCCTGAAGTTTTACGCCTGGGAAAAAGCTTTTCTGGAGCAGGTGCTGGGATACAGAGAGAAAGAGCTGAAAACTCTCAAGAAATCTCAGATCTTATACTCCGTGTCCATCGCCTCTTTCAACTCCTCATCATTCCTGGTGAGAAAAGACAGATTCAGCAGAAATACCTGACAGACATTTCATAAAGGACAGCACATTATATTGTATTAAATGTTATTTCTCAGATGTTTCTCCCTCATAGTTCTGCAGATCTGATGTTTCTCAGGAGAAATAAAAACAGAAACAAATGAGTCAATTATTAGACTCAATGAAGAGTCTGAAGAATGTAAAATGAATGTAGGCTGTTGAGGTAAAATAATCTGGATTTGGGTAAATTTTTGTTCATAAAGAAAAATAATTTAACAATATTGACATCTGAGTTGAGTTTGTGTCATTGTTGAGATCTCTTCTGAAACTTTAATGACGGAGACATTTTCTCAGGAGAAATATCTGTGAGACACATGAGAATTAAACAAAACTTTCCATTTGATTGATGTCTAGGAGAAATAATTGAGATATTAAAGAGATCTCATCTGTGATTTTTCTTTCTTATGGGCTGAATTTTCATTTTTTGTCAGGTTGCTTTTGCCATGTTTGGAGTCTATGTGCTCATTGATGAGAAGAACGTTCTGGACGCTCAGAAGATCTTTGTGTCAATGGCTCTCATCAACATCTTGAAAACTCCTTTAAGTCAGCTTCCGTTTGCCATGAGCACAACCATGCAGGTAAACGCCGCTCATGATTTCTTTCAGGAAACATCAGGTGTTTGTGATGTCTGATATTAAATGTAATTTCTCTGTTACAGGCTATCGTATCTCTCAAGCGTTTGGGGAAGTTTCTCTGTCAGGCTGAACTTAAACCAGAGAATGTGACAAGAGACGTGTTTCAATCCGGTGAGAGATCACGTGATGACGGATGTTTCTGTAACCGATCAAAACAGTTCAAAATAGACGCTGTGAGATTTTCCTTCTCTTGCTTCTGTCAATGAAAATATGAACGGAAGTGAGATTAACAACAGCGTGTGAATTTCACAGTTAGATGAAAACATGATCTCACTTCCTCTGAATGACAAAAGCAATAAGATGTGTGAATACTCATCACCGGCATGTGCTGTTCTGCACTGAAGACCATTGAAAGTGTTTGAAAACTATTATTTTGAAAATGCAGGAGAGGTTTGGTTTTTCTAAATAAATGTGTGTTTGTGATTTAGGTTAACAAGTGTGTTGTGTCTATAGAAAGTATATCATGTGATTAAAGCATAATGTTTTCATTGTGTTGCTCTGTTAGATGGTGACGGTGTCGTGTTTAACAATGGAACCTTCAGCTGGTCTAAAGATGGTCCTTTATGTTTAAAAAGGTAAACTTATACCTGAAAATACAACCAGACGATTCATGTTAAATCAAGCCTTCATTCACTCGTGTGTGTTTGTGTAGAATCAGTGTTAAGGTGCCGTGTGGTTCACTGGTCGCTGTTGTCGGTCACGTCGGCAGTGGGAAATCCTCACTGCTTTCTTCCATGCTCGGAGAGACGGAGAAAAGAAGCGGATCTGTCTCAGTCAGGGTAAATAAACACTTTCATATAAATATTTCAAGTCAAATACACACATGACATGTGAAATGGTTGGCACAACTGCACAAAATACAATACAATTATACAGACTAGAGATTAAATAATAAAAACAAAGAAATTTGTGCATTTAAGATGAAAAAGTCACGCAATTGCGCTTCAGCGACGCGAGTTCGAATAAATTATAAAGCTATAAATGATCTAACTGGACTTACAGCAGATGTCTTCTCTTCATTTCACTGTGTTTTTAGGGCTCTATCGCATACGTTCCCCAGCAGGCGTGGATCCAGAACGCAAGTCTGCAGGACAATATTCTGTTTGGACGTGAAAAGAAGGAAAGTTGGTATCAGCGCGTGTTAGAGGCGTGTGCTCTTCTGCCTGATCTGGACAATCTGCCTGCGGGAGACGCCACTGAGATCGGAGAAAAGGTGAGACCTGAAGAATTCAACCAGACCCGTCAATATATAAATCATCGGTGTTTTTCTTTCAGGGTTTGAATTTATCGGGAGGACAGAAACAGAGAGTGAGTCTGGCTCGTGCTGTTTACAGGAAAGCAGATGTCTATCTGTTGGATGATCCTTTATCCGCTGTAGATGCTCATGTTGGTCAGCACATCTTTAATAAAGTCATTGGGCCCAAAGGAATACTCAGAGATAAGGTGAATATCACTCAAGGGTTTGGCTCAACGTAAAAACATTCCCACACCTATAACCTGATGTTTTCTTCATCAGACGCGGGTTTTGGTGACCCATGGTACAAGTTTTCTGCCTCAGGCGGATCTGATTCTGGTTCTGGTGGACGGAGAAATCAGTGAACGGATCTTACCAAGAGCTTCTGAACAGAAACGGAGCTTTTGCTGATTTCATTCACACTTTTGCCAGCTCTGAAAGAAAAGAGTGTCTTACAGAAGCAGTTCAGAGAGGTATTATTACTTACTTTACATTTCCTTCAATCACACCATGAATCATTGATCATCCCTTTTGATTGGTTTGAATTGAGTTTTTATGTTCGTGCTGAAACGTCTCACTTGCAGGTTCCAGAAAGTCTTTAAGACTGAGTGTTACTGACTTCATGCCATTCTCGAGGGATCTGTCTCAAGAGCAGCTCATTGGGTACGTGATCTGTGCTGACCACAATCGTCTATTAAAGTTACAGTATTTACACAAGAACACAATGTTGTGATTGATTTACTCTCACATCTCTTTTCAGTGGTGACAGAAACAGCATCACAATTCAGAGCGTTGAGCCGTTACCTGATCCTGATGAAGATCAACGTCCTGAAGACATCGGGAAGCTCACGAAGGTTGATAAAGCGCGCATAGGCAGAGTAAGAGCACATTTTCTCGAACTTTACTCTGAAACTGGACACATTAACTGGTTTATGACAGACTTTGCCTTTTCACCCATCAAACTGCTACAGGTCAAACTGGAGATGTATGTGGAGTACTTCCGCACCATTGGTTTGCCTTTGATCGTTTCTATCGTATTCCTGTACGCCATTCAACAAGCGGCATCTCTGTCTTATAACTACTGGTTAAGTTTATGGGCCGATCAGCCAGTCATCAACGGAACCCAGTTAAACACGGATCTGAAACTGGGAGTCTATGCAGCGCTCGGCTTTGTACAAGGTCAGTAGAGTCCCAAATGTTCTTCACCAAAAGTTGCCTCACGACATCATCAATCATATTTCATCTTGTTGTCATTTTTTTTAGGAATCGCTATATTCGGTACCACAGTCGCCATCTCTTTAGGGTGTATCATTGCCTCCCGTCACCTTCACTTAGACCTTCTCAACAATGTCCTTCACTCGCCCATGTCATTCTTTGAGTCCACGCCCAGCGGCAACCTCCTCAATCGCTTTGCTAAAGAAATAGACGCCATAGACAACATGATTCCAGACGGGCTGAAGATGATGTTGAGTTATTTCTTTAAACTAATGGAAGTGTGTATCATCGTGTTGATGGCCACTCCTTTCGCTGCCGTTATCATCCTCCCTATGGCATTCATCTATGCTTTCATACAGGTATACATTATTCATACCCAAATCTAATGCAATGCTGAACGTCTTGTTTAGATTTTGATTGTCATCTTTCTCACACTTTCAAAGAGTTTCTATGTGGCCACGTCATGCCAGCTGCGGAGGTTGGAGTCGGTGAGCCGTTCGCCCATCTACACACACTTGAATGAGACGGTACAGGGTGCCAGTGTCATCCGGGCGTTCAATGAAAAGTCACGCTTCATCACGGATGCCAATCACAGAGTGGATAACAATCAAGCCGCTTACTTTCCCCGTTTTGTAGCCACAAGGTGAGACGCTAACATTCACTTACAATATCATCTCCAAGACGTCTGAGACGTGGATCAGCATCATACTGACGCTTCAGAGATGTCTTTCTGTGCAGGTGGTTGGGTGTAAACTTGGAGTTTTTGGGTAACGGCATTGTCCTCGCTGCTTCTATTCTGTCTGTGATGGCTAAAGGGACGCTGAGCCCCGGGATGGTCGGTCTGGCAGTGTCACATTCACTTCAGGTGTGAATCCAGCATTATAAACACAAATATTATGGGATTGCATGTGGCCGCCTCGCCCTTGCAGCGTTCACCCTCAAACCGCAGATTTTAAATAAACTTTCACTATTGCGCAAGAGTCACTGTGGTATTTTTTCATTTGTGGTCAACCAAATTAAACTGCAGAAAAGAAAACACAGCCATTAATCGCAGTGTTCAGCTGTGTTACATAAAACAAAAAACAAACCTGATCTTTAACTGTATTTCTGTATCTCTCAGGTGACGGGTTTTCTGAGCTGGATTGTGAGATCATGGACAGATGTAGAGAACAACATCGTGTCGGTTGAAAGAGTAAAAGAATACGCAGATACACCAAAAGAGGTACAAGAAAAAAGAAGAACATTTCTTTCCTTAAGTTTGTCACGTCATTGTTTTCAGTGCTAAAAGTTTTATTCATTTGCCCGTACATCATTATTTACAGGCGTCTTGGACCGTAGAAGGAAGTTCTTTGCCTTCATCTTGGCCTCAAACTGGGACTATTGAGTTTCACGATTATGGTCTTCAGTATCGTAAAGGCCTGGAGTTAGCCCTGAAGGGCATCACTCTTCACATCCAAGAGCGGGAGAAGGTACACGCTTCAGCATTTACATCCCTTAATATATTTCTAAAAATAAAGATGCTTAATGATGACGTAGAAGAGATCCAAGAACATTTCTGTTTCTTTGTAGTGGAAAATGTATTTGACATTTAAATGTCATCATAGACGCGTATCCAAACTTTGCACGTTCTGTTATTAGACACGCCCATTACAGTTCTGGTGCTATGTGTGTTTATGATGTTCATGCAATAACAATGTTTGGAAAGCTATAGCAAAATAAAAAATGAATAATAAAAACCGTCCTATGGAAAAGAGCAGCTGTACCACAGATTCTTAGATGTTTTTTATGCGTTTAGATTGGTATTGTGGGAAGAACCGGTGCAGGAAAATCCTCTTTGGCTCTTGGAATCTTCCGGATTTTGGAGGCAGCTAAAGGAGAGATCTACATCGATGGAATCAATATATCAGAACTCGGGCTTCATGATCTGAGATCACGCATTACCATCATTCCTCAGGTACAATAAACCATGTAGATCTTTTCTCAAAATATTATGAACTCCCCACAAATGTTCTTTAATGATTAAAAAACCAGGATCCAGTGCTGTTCTCCGGATCTCTCCGCATGAACCTTGACCCCTTTAATGCCTATTCTGATGAGGAGGTGTGGAACGCTCTGGAACTGGCTCATCTTAAACACTTTGTGTCTGGACTTCCCGATAAACTCAGTTATGAGTGTTCAGAGGGAGGAGAAAATCTCAGGTATGAGCGTTTAAAGATGTGAAACCTCCTGTGAGATCTTTATGTTTGATTTAAAATGCTTCAGTAGTTTTTGTCTTTATATTCTTCAGTCTTGGTCAGAGACAGCTGGTTTGTCTCGCGCGAGCTCTTCTCCGTAAGACTAAAATTCTGGTGCTGGATGAAGCGACAGCTGCGTTAGATCTGGAGACGGACACGCTGATCCAGACCACCATCCGCAGTCAGTTTGAGGATTGTGCTGTTCTTACCATCGCACATCGCCTCAACACCATCATGGATTACACAAAGTAGGTCACCATACAAAAACACTAAAATAGAGGTTTATAAACTTGAAACAGTGTAGTTTGATGGCATTATTAAAACAGAAATGATACGCTACAGAATTAAAATAAAGAATATATCCAGTCCAGAATTTTCATTTAAAACTTGAAATATAAATTCTTACAGAATGTATTTAACCAATATATTGAATCATTTATATATATTATTTATATATTACTAAAGTCCTGTTAATATAGAGTCCAGACATCAGAAAAATATCAGTCTATACACGAGTTATCTATTTTAATTTTCATGTGTTCATTTATGAGGAATATTTGAGGACTGCTCTGAATGTGAAATTGTGAAAACAGCACTTTATCTGACTATGAAAAATCATGATTTAAACATTAACAAATGGTTTGAGAGACCTCACATGAGGATTTAAACCATCAGTATGATGAAAACCTTTTTTTTTCCTGGTAAAACTTTCATTTATATGTTTTCTCAGAGTAATTGTTATGGATAAAGGCCATATCGTGGAGATGGATTCCCCCACTAACCTGATAGCAAAGAGAGGTCAGTTTTATTACATGTGTCGTGAAGCTGGAATCCTGTGACGTCACAGACACACACAGATCGACTGTCTTCTTGCGCCCCCTGTAGGCGAGAGTGAAGAATCTGCTGTCTGTCTGTTCACATGAAAATAAAGACCAGAGACTTCCAAAACCTACATATCAATAATGAGCAATGTTTAAGCCTTCTTCATGGGCACAGAAACTGATTTTGACAGAAGATCAAGACTGGTGCTTTATATTTTCTTATAGATAAATGAAGATAAAAGAAACTTGTAAATACAGCATCCAAAACACTCGAGTGCCTGTCTATTCACACCTTTGGTGAAACATGAATGTGAAAAGCTTAAGGAAAAATGTAGTCATCTTTAGAAGCTCTAGTAGTTGTACACATAATTCTCTTTATAGTAATTCAGACAGGAAATTATTGGAATTGTTTAGTAGAAAAACGTTTACCAACATACTTGAGCTGAAATTCCCTGGAAAACACCAATTCAGACAGTAATTAAACTTTTTACGAGAGGCTTGAGAGAAAAACAGCCGGTTCACCCAAATAGGTTGTGTTGTTTGTTCCTTCAGCCAAAGTAAACATGTAAATTCAACAATGATGTCTGGATGAAAGAACATTCAAGTGGTACATAGTAGAAAACTGTTATAAATTCATTACTATTGAATTAGAAAATATTGTTCATAACGGTTTCAAGACTTTAATTTACTTCAGTTTTTGTCCTATTGTGTTTTTGTTACTGTATATTTTTTATAGAAAGATACAAGTTGACATGAAAAGCCATTGCAGCTCATCATACAAGGCAAAACACAATGTACATGTAGAAGTGCCTTCGTGACACTACAGAATCTATTTATACGATTTATATATTTCATCTCATGTTTTGAGTGTTTATACGTGTAATATTTGTATAAAGAAAACCTTTGACATCATTATAAAGTATTCATCATTGTGATTTTCTCCTGCAAACATGTCTTAAGATGCTTCACACTAATGTAAGAAGTTCAAGACAACAAACACACATTATATACATAAAAAAAGCATCAGCAAAAAAATGAGTACCAAACTATATTTATTGTTTACAGTAGTAAAGGACAACAAAAAATGTACAAATCAGTACAGAATGATGCCAACATCAGGAAATCTTTGAGTTAACCCTTTAAACCCTCGGTTCTGGGGTAGAGATGTTTAAAGAGATTACACCAGACCTTGCGAGAGATGAAGGACATCTCTGTGACAAAGCCGGAAAGGATTCCCTTTTGTTTCGCTTCAAGACCTGGTAGCAGTTTTTGGGGATTAAAACAAAAAGAACAAAGATATATTGGTATTCTTACATCATCCATGTCTCAACGATCAAGACATGAAGAAATGGGAACAGTAAGTGGATTTTTCTACAGACATTTAAAAGTATAAACCAATCGGTATAATCTCGCCTAAATCAGCTAATCTGAGTACCTTTGTGGTTTTGGTCCAGAATGCATCACTTCACTAGAAATTGTGTCATGTGATCAGTCTCTTCAGTTTTAAACAGCCAATAAGAATAAACCCTCCCGCCCGTACAGTGAGCACATATGAGAAGCGGGCCCGTTAAAAAGGCAGATGAATACAACACTGGTCAAATGTATTTCTACAACATACAAACAGAATCGAAGTTGAAACAGCCCTACTTAAAGCTCTGAAGAAATGAAAAAAAGCTCCTCTTATCAGGCAAAATAACTATGGGGGTCAACGGTTCCCTGTCAGCTCGACCCGTGGGCTCGTGAATCAGTGTTGTTGTGATCATTATAAAGCCCACAGCGCTTTACAGGTAGATGATGAGGTTTGTGGAAACCCGTCTGACAGCCATCTTGAGTTTCCCCACCACCACAGCAGCTGTGTGTCTAATTCATGTGTATAAATATTGATTACTGATGGCCGCTCAAGGAAAGCTAGAATTGACAGAAGAGAGACAGACGGGGGGATAATGTGAAAGCATTTGAATGAAAACAACATGAGGAATAAAATAGATAAGTGTGGGGTCCAGGTGGTGTGGAGTTTTAGCAGACGCCTCCAGTTTGTTGCTGAAATACATCAATTGTGTCCTCATCCTCCATCTCCAACTATTAAACACAAACAAGAAAACATTTTCAGTAACTATATAATACTGAAAAACGGTCAATAAACAAAATCAATAAACAGCAACATTCTTAGGTCAATGGTAAGACTGTCAACACATGAACACACAAAGCTTTATTTTATTTTCAAATCAATTCATATATAATAGAAATGATCATTTTTATTGAACTTACTTGCGCCGGTGTGTCTGTCTCATTTATTGGCTGCCCATCAAACCTGAATCTAATCTGTCTTATTGACAAACCCTGAAAGCAAAGCAGTATTTACATCAGTCCAAATAGTCAGAAAAGTCTTACAGTTGAAATGATAGTGACTTAATAGATCATGAGATGTATAACGATCACAAACAAGTACGAGCATTCAGCATTTTAACTGCTATTCCAGAAAGTTATAGTAGTTCAGACTGTTTACCATGTTTTTTAGCACATAAACCAAAGATTAGTTTGTCTAATGCTAAAAACCATTCAGAAGACATCTTACCTGTCTCTCACAATATGCTTTCATTAATTTGCTGAGTGGCGTGTGCCTTTTAATTTTGAACTGGACCACTGAGCCGTCCTGCCCCGCCACCTTCAGATTGATGTGGTCATTCTCAGTCTTCACTCCTTCCTGAAATCATACAAACACAATATGTGTAAGAAATCAGATCAAGAATTGTGCAAAGCCTACAGTCTGTCGATGTGAAATGTTGACTGTATATCAGAAGATTATAGAAAGAAACAGAAGCAATCAGGCAATTACATGCAAATGTCAAGCTTACTGTGAAAAACTTTTTCTCAAAGGTTTTTATCATAATGATAATTCAGATGTCAATATTTGCTCATAAAATCCTCATGTCAAAGTTTTTAAAGCATGTGTTTATGTTTAAAGCATTATTCTTTCATGCTCCAGTGAATTGTCACATACATACGTTCATATTCCTCAAAAATGAATACATGAAAATAAAAATAAAACACCTATTTTATGTTGTTTAAAGAGTCATTTCTTCTTTATTTGTTATTATTATATATAGATATTATTGCTTCTGGTTTGTGTATTTTAATTCACAGAATTAAACGTTAACTTCATAACACTTCGAATCGCCACATAGTTTTACTATAGTAACCTCAAACTTACTGTGATTTTACCACATTTACCAGAGCTTAACCTATGAAATTCACCCAAACATGGTTGGTTACTACACTTTACTACAAGACCATGGTTGGTTTTCTTAAGAAACGCCAATATTTGGACACAACAGTCCAGTAAATGTTGTTTTCACGTGATCAACTCATCCGGGTCAGATTAGAACCATCAGAATAATGATGTAAAACAAAGCGTGTAATCTGAAAGTAAAAGCGCATGTCTGATTCGTTACGTTCAGTCTGACTGTGTGTACGCAATATGCGCCGCCTTGTCAGACACTGTTGTGACTCTGTGCGCCATTTTTAAGCATCTGGCGCAGCGATGTGCGACTTAAACCCGCAACAGACACGCGCAATGAAACTTTTCGGCTGAATTCATGTGATCGACGCTAAAATACAGTTTATTCATCGTGATTATCGCGAGAATAGCGAGCGATCATTGCGTAGCGCGCTGCTTTTCTTCTTACGCCGGTGGCGTAACGCGGCCGCTCAGCTCTCACAAAGAAAAACCCGCAAACGCCGAATTACGCCGGGAAAAAACGCGCGGTGCGCACACAGCAATGGCGTGCTTTCAATGAAACGCACTTAACCGGTCCTTAAAAACACGAATCAATGAAAATAAAAAGCGCAGAAATAAACATGGATGCGGTTTAGATGGGGAAAAAACCGATGATTGCTCGCCGAGCGCCTTTCTCCCGCACAAATGCGCAATCTGACCATCAGCTCAACTTGCGCAAAATGAAGCTCAACTCGACCGCAATCTGCTCGCTTTAAGACCCGTTTTACACATATATTGAATTCTAAAGCATCTACTCACCTTAGGCTTGTCTTCAGACATTTTCTAGACGTATATTAGTCTGTATAATGAAGCTACAGCGAACACAAGATGCGCGCTCTCCACACCGTAGAGCAACACAGCTGCCGACGGGCACGCGCCTTCCTTTACCTACTTTATCAACGATTGGACGTTCTCGGGTCACGTGACGCCGCTCTGGTTCGCGAGAGCGCGCAGAGCGAGTGTGTGTAGATGCGCACGGGCCTGTTTGTGCACACAGCCGTTTCCCTGTTATAATACACATAATATTCTCTTCTATCAAACACACACATTATAAGTACTGATTTAAAATAACATCATTATAGTGGAAGGGTAAATATTTTCACATTAGAAATCTCATATGCCTACGTGAAAAATAATGTAATATACTGTGTTTAGTATAGTAAACTGTAGTATACTGTGATATATTAAAGTAATTACTACACTGTTATTCTGTAATATTATAGTATAATGAAGTAAATGCTGTAGTATACTATAATAATTACTACACTTCACTATTATAGTATACTACAGTATTTATTTCATGTGGGTATAAGCTCCTGTTGTTTATATGTATTCATGTTTTCAATAGATGTAATGCAACTATTGGAGAACATATGAGAGATAAAAAGAAAATGCATTTTGATACTATAGTAAAAAGTGTCATTGTGGTGTAGGCAATCTGTCTGGTTCCATGAAACAAAACAGAGAAATAACAAGGTAATAAAAGGTAGGTGTTATTGACAAAAGCATTAACTAAAAACACATGAACTATGTCCACACATTGAGCTGAGATTGACAAACAAGCTACCTTTACTTATTTTATTGAAAATATCAATTTACAACAATATACGAAAATATTGAGATCTTTACAAAGTAGTTGATTAGGCTGTGAAAAAAATGAAGTAAATGAGTCACTTAAAACAAGCAGAAGAGTCATCATGTCAAATAAAACAGCCATCTTACTGGTTTCTAAAAAATAACTAACATTTATAGTTATTATGTATTTACTTTCATGTTATAATGTGGTCTTTTGTTTAGAATGATTGTGTTATTATTCACAGGACACGAGGCTGTCTGATCTCAGCAGTTTAAAGCTTTATCTCTGTCTCATAAAAACATACACCCTTACTTAACATAAATAAATACAGGCCGTTTTTATTCATATCCTTCTAGATAGTAATAGGACCACCATAGAAAATAAAATTGTTTTTGAACAGAAGTTATTCACCATAATAGAATAACTGAACGTGATATAACTAAAATTGCATTCTTGGAACAGTAATAATCATTATTTTAGCAGAATCTCATTCTTGATGTTGGTTTTAATTTGTCTAATTTAATTCCCGTGGAAAGCAGACCGAGTGAAGATTTCTATATAAAACATTGAAAGGATTACTCTGAGTTAGGATTCTCAAATCTGGCGTAAGGACTCGCTCTGCTGAGACCTGAGAGAGAGAGAGTCGAATGAATACAAAATCTGCAATCACATCAAATTAATCAGTCTTTTGTGTTTTTCATCGTATCCTAGTGATTTTAAAC
This sequence comes from Beaufortia kweichowensis, assembly GCA_019155185.1. Taxonomy (NCBI): domain Eukaryota; kingdom Metazoa; phylum Chordata; class Actinopteri; order Cypriniformes; family Gastromyzontidae; genus Beaufortia; species Beaufortia kweichowensis. Next base: position 19,176,209 of record CM032798.1, read on the forward strand.
ACCTCACATAATCAAAACTGTTTTACTGCAGATAAACAAGAGGACAAATGACATAATCACCAGCAGATGGCGCAAAACTACATACAGATCAGTTTAAAAGACTCTTTAAACATGTTAAAGAACTTCAGTTTCATGATCATTTATTGATTCAAACAGAAAACACAACTGTTTTTGTTAAGAAATTGAGACTTAAATTCTTAAAAGTTGTGTTTTCTGTTATGGATTTTTAAAGATCAATAACTATTTAGTATTCAGTATTCTGCACTCATTCATGTACTGACAGCATAAAAACCTCATGAAATTTGTTCACAGACTGATGGTATAACTCACCATATTTCTGCCGGATCTCATCATGTCTTATCTTCAGATCTGCTGTTCTGTGAAACAAAAACACAAGGACATTAATTCCTACTGAAACACACACACTTTTGTGCCCTTTACAGCTGTTAAACTGGTTTCTCATGGAACATCTTTTGTCACATCTCAGTTCCTCATAACATGATGTCTCTTGTATGTTTGGAAATGCACAAGCTCATACTGTAACCATCAAGCTTCTATACTGTCCATATACAGACAAAAGTTCAAACAACTTTTACAAGTTTTAAATATCTAATTGTTTTTGGAGAAGTCACAAAGTCAGTCTGTCTTACCTCTGTTCTTGTTTTGTCTTTGTCTTGCCTGTCTTCCGGTTCATATTGTTTTCAAATCGAGCAGATCTGTAAAAGACAAAGTAGACACTTTAAGATCTTTCATTCAACTGTTAATAACATACAGTATTGATATTAACATCTCTATCTTTCTTATTTATACATCTTTTTGCACTTAAAATAACTTTGAAAAAAAGCATCTGCTAAAGAAATACATGTAAATGTAAAGAAAGGGAGAGAGTTTTCACATTTTAATTTAAATGATCTGAATCAGTTTTGCAACATTCTTAGCACAACACAAGTAATGTCTGAGCTGATTGACATCAGCCGGCAGTATTCAGTCAATGGAGGGTACGACACATCTGTCAATCAAACAGCCATGTGACATGTTTTAGGTTAACACGTCACATATGTTCAGACTTACCCAATGTTCTCACACTTGCAGCAACAGAAGATGCAAACCAATAAAGCAATGATGAGGAGCGCACCGATCACTGACAACACAATGATCAAAACCTGGAAGTTCACTGAAGTTTAGGAAAGAAAAGAAAGTGTCAAATTGATCTGCAGGGGATGCAGTACATACTCGTGTAAACATTATAAACACACAAGCTAAATGATTGTTTTTGGATTGCATTTAATAAACTGAAGAACATGTCTTACTTGAGCACAGACCCCAGCGAGCATCTTTCAGTGGACACAGGGATTGAGGGGGTAAGATTGTTTTGACTGGGTATGTCAGACATTTCTTTGTTTCGATGCACCATAGACACTAAAAACACATAAAAATAAAGACTAAAATCAGTACAGAGATTTAGAAACAATAATGAGAAAGACATCAGTAGTGATGAGCTGAACTCAATGGAATAAGACACGTCACTGACTGTGAGAATATCTCTGTGTGATTCACAAATATGGAATCTCAACGTCACAAAAAATATCTATCAATAGCTCAAGAAACCTCAAAGACAAATGCCTTGATGGACCTGACAGCACATCATGAGAACAAACACATGACAGCCAGAAATATCACCTGTAGAAGATGTATTTATATTTATACACAAATACACATTATAAGATTAAAGGCTTTTACATTTTACAATAAATGTGCAAAACTGTCCTTGCCAGAATAGAAACGTATTGCTAAAGTATGTGTTGTTATGTGGTATGTGCGGTTGCTAGGGTGTGTTGTTGCTAGGGTGGTCCCTTTATATATATATATATATCATTCAGATTCCTCCTTTAATGTACATTTTGAAGGATTTTTTTTCATCTGTTTTATCATTGACAGGAAAAACCAATTGTATATCTGTAGATCTGTTTTTAGAAAAGATGTAAGATTAAAGTTACATGACAACGTTTTTATACTTTGGTTTAATGATTTATGCAACCTTAAGAGCAAAATAATACTGATGCTTGCTTTATAACTAAATAAAAAACACCTTAATGACACATGACAGAGTTTTTAAGGGAAGGTACAGACGATCTCATGGTAACTGAGCTCCAGGAAAGAGTTTAATGACCTATAAACATCCAGAACAGCTCAAACCTGTTCAACAGGTGAGGTGACGTAGAATCTGATGAATGTAAAGACATCCAGATGAATTATAATCTCTTTTTAACAGTCGGGTGAGTTTCACACAGACACATGTTAGTCAATATGCAAATAGAGTGAACAAAACAGGCCAAAGTTAAAGAGAAAGACATTCATTTAGAGATATAAAGTTTTATACTTACATTCACGTTTGCCAAGCATTCTCCACAACTAGTGCCATTTTTACTCTCACAACCTAAAGACATAAGAGGAGAAACTCCATCCTTTAAGTTTAAGTAACACAATATCTGTATAATAATAATGCCATCAGTGATGTTTAGTGTCTGTATTGAGATCCTTTGAGACCGCGGTTGCCTTGACCGTCTCCTGCCATGAAACCACTGAATATCAACATGGGAACTTATTAACTAGCTAGAACAATATATGAATCTTTCTTGGGAATTAATGTTTCAACAATAAACAGCTATTACAATACAAACAATTATATTGTTTTTGAGTATTAAAAAATAAAAGTATAACAGTTAACTCTCTCTTGAAGGGCATTCTTTATGAAATCATGAGAAATCTTGTGATAGCTGAAAACTTTATGAAACACATACAGAATACAATTATGTCATTTCATGGAATGAATCATGGGATGAATCATGCTTTAACCAAATGTTTTAAATGTCTGCAGACAGTAGACATAGAAGAAACATGGTATAAACATGCACTAAAGATTCAAACTAAATCTTTTTCTTCAAAATTCAATTCAGATGTATTTTGTAAAAAGTGTTTGTCTTACTTGGAGTTTGTGTTGTAGTCTGTGTTGTAGTCTGTGTTGTAGTCTGTGTTGTAGTTTGTGTTGTAGTTTGTGTTGTAGTTTGTGTTGTAGTATTTGCTGTAGCCTGTGCCAGTGTTGAGCTCAAACCAAACAGAAGAAGAACCAAAACTATACAATTCATCTTCTCTTCTTTAAAATGAACAACACAAACTCTTCTGTTTCCCCTAAACAAAGTGACCTGCAAGTGCTGTATTAACTATAACGAGGTGAAATCTTCCAGTAAAGCCCGAGAGCAGATGACAATAAATGAACAGGTTTCCAACAGGAGGCTCAATACTTGCCGAAGGCGTGGCTTATGAATATCATTTACGTAACGCTGACGTCAGGATACTGGCTTCCAAACACACATGTGACTCATTATTATTATTATTATTAAGCACATTTCCATTGACATGTGCGATTTCGCAAACTAGAAAGACTGTTTAACTACAAGACAAAATAATAATCTCTATATATTAATTTATGTGGTATTAATGAAAGTACTCAATGTTTATTGTATGTTACAAAGTCACTAATGTGTGAAACTGTTGTTGTATTAGAACGATTAAACAACAGAACATTACGACATATCAAAAGAAATATGCAAATGAGTTCATGAACAGAATGAGGTGAACAGCGTCCTCTGGTGTATGATCGATATATCACATCATATACTGAAAGATCATTTGCTGGTTTAAAATAAAGTTTTTAAAGCATTTGTTTGTTTAAATCATGATTTTTCATAATCAGATAAAGTGCTGTTTTCAGAATTATCACATTCATAACAGTTCATATTCTTCATAAATGAACACATGAAAATTAAAATAAAATAACTATATGATGTTTTTCATTTGTTGGCTATTATTGCTTCTGGTTTGTGTGTTTTAATTCACAGAAATCCTACAAAGTATGTCACATTCATAACACATGTATATTTACATCTACTTTTAAACTAGAAATAACGCAGTGGCGACATCATGTCCAACATAGCAGAAATGCTGATATATTTATGATGTCTGACTATTATGAACAGGTTTACTTGTTGTTGTTCATTTCTATATCATGTATCCGTTAAACAGATGATTCAATATACTGATAATAAACACATTCTGTGAGAATTTATATTTCAAGTTTTGACTGAAGATGTTGTTCATAACGCTGGAATTGCCCACATTGATATTCATGTATTATCTCATGATATTCATCATTACACAAACCACTGCGTGGAAGAGGCAATAATTTATTAAAAGCATTTTGTCTATAAAGCCAGTTATATGATAAAGATGGAAAATGAAATGGACTCAATTTCTCTCTCAGTATGTTTTAACAAGCACAATTACTTATGTTTTGTGTAATTTTACAGTGGTGATCATGAGTAAATTACATTCAGGCCTGTGTGTATTGGCATCAATGCAGCCCTGAGCAAAGACCCCAGTGTATAGACTGATAGTTTTCTGATGTTTGAGAACTTTAGTCAGATAGAAACAGAGACACTGATCCAACTGACTGAAGAATATATCTCATGATATTCATCATTACACAAACCACAACGTAAGTTACAATAATTTATTAAAGCATTTTGTAAAGCCAGTTACAAAAGAAACATGTTTTTCTCTCTCAGTATGTGTGTAATGTGATCATGAGTAAATTAAATTGGCTGCCCGTGAGCTGACGATGTGATGTGTGTTATACTGATGTGACAAAGTGTGTGTTTGTGTGATGTGTGTGTGATGTGTGTTATACTGATGTGACAAAGTGTGATGTGTGTGAGAGAGAGAGAGACAGATCCAACCGGAATATATGTGTGTGATGTGTGTATGTGATGTGTGTGTGTTATACTGATGTGACAAAGTGTGATGTGTGTGTTAGTATGTCTGTATGAGTCTTCTCAACTGCTCTGATGTCACACTGTCTGTCTGTCATCCTAAACACACAATCTGTTGTGTGTGAGACAGACAGCTGTGATGAAAATAATCACACACCACCTGCTTCTAACACACACACACACACACACACACACACACACACACACACATGAAATCATTCGTGACAGGTTCCTCTATGCTTCAACTCATTGATAACACTATATCATATATAGATAAATACACCAAACCCTCACTGACCCCCTTCCACATTTATATTTCATAAATATAATCATAATTCACAATCAGAAATACACATCATTGCCTAAACATCTTTTCATCGTTATATCCATATTTTCAATCCTCTCATTAATGACATGTTTACAAAAGAACTTGCATTACACTGACACATATCATTTGCATATCAAACAGCAAAATGACACAAATACTGTTGCAGGATTATATTCACACACACATATAAAACAACAGGCATACGTGAAGTCAAGAGTCAGTAGATGATGTTTGTCTTCTGTCTGACAACAGTCTGAAAGCTGTTTCATCAGGACCAGACACAAGGTTCGGTCTTGCAGGAGATGATAATAAAGTGTATAATGATGTTTGTTGGGCTTCTGTGATTTATGAGAACAGAAAAGCATCATGACATCAGCTGCTGGTCGGTCTGGGTTTGTGGCTTTTAGTCTGTGTGCTTATAAATGTAAATCCCAGCGTTTGATTAAACATTTAGAAAACTCACATATATATTTCTGTTGCATGTCATATATTGTTGTCCAATCAGATGATGTCTATTATCAGAATGTCCCTCCCCCAACACCACCTGCAACCAATCAGCAAGTAGGAAATAATACTTTTTAGTCGTTCTGTAACTAAACTCTATTGGTCATGTAAAGAAAAGTGAAGTTTGTCTATTACACATCGGTCAGACAGATGTGCCACTGCTTTATATAACGTCTCTCATTCAGGATGATTTTGTGCATTGATAAGTAACACAAGCCTTGAATCACTGACAAAATGAATTGCTGAAACAGGATTCGCTGCATTTACACACATATTCTTTGACTCGGTATCAAATGTAATACAGTTATTGTAGCATATACATGTATAGACTCTGCCATTTAATAGAAAATAAGATTCTTACATATGTCACTTTGGATAAAAGCGTCTGACAAATGCCTAAATGTAGTATAAGCTGATCTGTGAACAGTCTCAGACGGACTCTGATGATGGAGATCAGATGGAGAGACGCTTCAGATCTTTAAACAGTCTTTAGCAGTCATGACTTTACCAAACTCCTCTGATCTCACACACAGATATATCATCCAGACCTCAGAACTGAGAACGAACAAGACCAAATGAAAAGAAACTAACCCGGTTTGGTCATCGGTCAGTGTTGGCAGGAGGGTGAAGACAGGGATGTTGTTGTGCTTTGAACAAGTGAAATTGGTCCAAATAAACATAATAAGTTGGAGTGTGCTGCTGTATAAGACAAAGATAAACAAATGAGAGAGTTTTTCTCTTCTCGCTCGGCCGTTTCTTCATGGTCTTTGAGATCTCTGATTGGTGTTGATCATCTCATCCACGCGCTGCTGTTGCTGGTGACGGACATGATGCTGCAGCGCTTCTTAACAATCATGTTGATGTACGCCTTCATGATCTTTGTGATTTCACCCACCTTAAAACACATCAAACACATCCGTTAATCACAAAACAATTTCTTCTTGAGTTTTATATTCTGGAGAAATGGGATGATGGGTTATTTTCTTCTTCACCCTGGGTTTATAATTTCACACTGTTTATAAGATCAAAAACACTCTGAAGTTAGATAACAGACAATATATTGTTTATTTATTACTATATAAACGATTGAATATATTATTATTTCATTAATTAATTATCTAGTAACTGATTTCATAATTATGATAAAATATTTAAGTATATTATTTATGAAATATTTAAGTATATTATTTATGAATTATTTAAATATATTATTTATGAATTATTTAATAACTGTGTAAAATGTCACTATGTAAATCTGCTTCAGCTGTTTGAAGGTGTTTATTTTTGTGTTAAAATGAATGTGAAATGTACAAATAAATCCGCTAATGGACATTTTTACGGACAGTTACAGTTATCAATGTTTTAATTCCACAGTAATAACTGTGATGGTTTGACTGTGTTATAGTTTTCATTTGACCTTTTTAAACCAGTACAAACTTTTCTGGTGTGTTTTTCTTATTTACCTGAGGTGTTTCAAAGAACATCTCTCTTTCATCCACAATGATTTTATATGTGCTGGGTTGAGGAGATCCGAAGAAGACAATGTGTTCATACTGGAAGGTCTCGAGTGGTTTGGGTTCACCGCGTTTATACACCGAGACGTTTTCAGCACTTACACCCAACCACAGATCATGAGGAAAGCCGCCCTCCTTACACTGAACACACATAAAATCATGATGACATAAAATAAAACGAATGAATTCGTGCATGCACATAATTTCAAGCTTTCACTGACTGAAGTGTGAGAAAATATGGGCAAATACGATTTATTAAAAGGAACCACTTTAATTTAGAATATAATGAATAATCTGACCAGGAAACGCTTCTCACCTCCACATCAAACAGTGTGGATCCATATCCGGGCCATTCTTTGATGATGGTCATGTATGTCAGCATGGCCTGGTGTTGTGGCATCCCCTGCAGACGACTCCATTTCTCCAACACGCTGGTGAGCGTGGCCGACATCTCCTCCTTCACGAACATCTCCAGCATCTGTTCCTCCTCCACACGCTGTTTCTTCAGCGAGCCCGTCTTGAAGCTGCGTCTCAAGGTGCCGTCCAAGAAGTTGGTCTTCCTCCTTTCTAAACCCGGACCTCCCGGGCCGATCGTCCCAGCTCCCGCTCCGGCGGCGCCGGCTTTAGTGGACTGAAGGATCCGCGTGCGGAGACGCCCGACCGGGTAGACGCTGCTCAGGCTCCAGGGTGTTCGGGCCACATCGCCGTGAATGTACTGCAGACGCAGAGCTGCTAAATGCTGGAGAGTTTCCTCAAGAGCCGGGAAATGACCGTTGATTAAACTCTCGTGAGCCTGGGTGAGAAAATGAAAAGAATTATCACTTTATAATAATATTAATAACATTTTCAATAATCACACTAATCATATCACTAGTCATTAAAAGATCCGTCAGTAAAATTGCAGGTTACTTCACTTACTATTTTTACATCAAATGATATCAAACTCACTCTGGATTAAAGAATTGTCTTCTTGTATAGCGATGGAAAGACTAACTTACTCAATCAAACAAAAACTGCACATATTTTACAAAATTTGGGACTCTTTCCTTCGGTTTTTAGATCAGAATGGACTCTTGAGTAACACCTAATAATGTGATCATGCACAAATGTTTAATGACAGTCGACTGTGTTAATACGTGAATTATTTGTTATGACTTATTTTAATATATTTTTCACTTTCATTGAAATTTATATGTGTTGAACTGTCATTTTCTTAATGTATTTAACAAAATTGCCCTCCTTGTGTTTTTTTTTGGGGGGGTTTCTTATGGCTTATGGCTCTGTCGGGGATGGGTGTTCTTTTGGTGGTGTTTGGTTACTGGTACAGTATATATGTAACTAATTTTTTCTTAATGTTTGGAAACAATAAAAAGTATCAAGAGAAATTACATCAAACTTATGTTTTCCATGAAATCTTTCCAAACAGATCAAATTATAAATCCATATAGAGACCATTTTCAACATCATTTTGTCATTTCCACATTCCTATATGTTTTCAGTTCACCTGTTCAAACATAAATGCAAACTCCACTCCCTCTTTCGGCATGCTTTCAACATCCAGAAAGCAATAGAGCTTAAAGTAAAGTCTCCAGGGACCTTCCTCATCCTCTTCCTCACCACCCGCCAACCTAAAGCAACCAACAGAAGCGCAACTACATTCACTTTCTGTATTTTGAGAAATACAATAATGGATCAGGTTAACTGTCACATAACATACAAATGGATAAATCATTTACCTCTCAAACTTTGCTAAAATATCCGCCACAATGACGCGACTCTCGATGGCTCGACTCTCCACCTTATTGTGTTCAAACAGAGAGAACATGTTCCTGCTGTTTTCCATCGCCAGACCGCGAATCAGTTTCTCCACAACCTTCACGAGAACACATGAAATCTACTGTGAACTTACATCACAACGTGACATGTGTTTTACAGGCATACATGAGACATCTGACCTCTCCAGCTGTTGTGTGCGAGTTGATGGATATCTTGCAGGATCCTCCTCCGTGGCAGTACACTGTTGTCGTCATTTCCTGTCTGTTCAGCAGAGCGGCGATCTCGTCCTGAGACGGCACGTACTCTCTGCTCTTCGTCTTCTTTAGGGACTCCCCGATGAAGTGTGCGTACTTCTCTATCTCTGTGCCAGAGTAACGCTCCCTGACCCTATGAGATCATTCAGAAGAGAAATGACATCATCAGCCGATCCCGTAACACTGTTACACAAGCCCCGCTCGCAGACGGAACTCACGTACCTCTTCAGATGGAACCGGAGGTAACGCAGGATGGCTCGACTGGGCAGGAAGGTGCAGCTCATGCAGGCGAGGAGGTGCCAGTGTGCGCGGTTGGGATGAGGCACGTGATTGGTCTGTTTGATCAGCTGACAGTACACCTCGTCTCTGAGCGGCCGCAGGTCGTGGCACGTCTGCAGGATGCCCTGGATGATGCCGACAGGTTCCGAGACGATCTCCATCTCCTGAAGCGAGTTAAAGATCTTCACCGCCTCATCCTGCAGGCTGCCGTATCCTTTCTCTTTTTGCGCTGCCGTGATGACAGTGAGATGTGTCAAATACAAGAAAGTTAGCAGACGTGAAGCAGATTAAAGAGACTCACAGGGGTCGCTGATCTCTCCGTACGGCAGCGGCAGGAGAGGTGAATGTAAGGGATGTTGAGTATATCTCAAGATGGGGTTTCTGCGGTACATCTGCTCCACAGCTTCAGAGTTCACACTGTTCTCCTACATCACAGTCAACAAATACAACTCCAGCGTTATATAAATTCTCACAGAATATATTTATTATCAATATACTGAATCATCTGTTTGAGTCAGACATCTTTTCTTGTGTTCATTCATGAGGAATATGAACTGTTATGAATGTGACAATTCTTAAAGCAGCACTTTATCTGACCACGAAAAATCATGATTTAAACAGAAAAACTTAAATAGAGAGACCTCACATGAGTTATTTTTTCATATGGTTTACCTTGATGTCTCTGATGAGTTGTTGGGTTGGTGTTTCAATAGGAGGTTTATTATCAATGACACCCTGAATGACAGACACCCAGCGCATGGCCTCATTCACCATCTTGGTGTACAGATGATACGAGTGTTTACGCCCGTGAACTATGATGTTCCAGTAACCTGGAAACACGGATCAGTCTATATCTTAGGCTTTACATGTATTTGATACGACTCATCCCAGGTGTTCTTGATTATATTTGTTGGTCTTTGAGCGGTCACACTCACCGTCTCTTTAAAGGTTTTCTCCTCCGGCTGGACCACAGAACACAAGCTGTTCAGAACTAACGTTCCCATCTTTGTTGTGCTGCGTTCAGAAGATTTAAAGTAATCCAGAGAGTTGTTGGTCAAGACAAACCAGCGTTTCTTCAGTTTGAGAGCAGAACTCTTGGCACCGGCCTTTACCTCTTTGTGTAGCCAACCTGAAACAAACACACGCGTCAATATGAAGATGATGCTGTGTCAGTTTTTCCTTATTATTAAACCCTAAATGCACTACAAATCATTTCGGTTCAAAGATTGTAATGAAAGAAAAGTGCATCATGAGACCTCGGAGCAGAAACTCTTGTCCATCAGTTTTTGAGTCTCCTTTAGGTTTCTGTAACAGACTGATCCAGTGATGCATCTCTTCCGGTAGATCCGAGTTACAGTGAATCACACGATTGGCTGTGATTATCACAAATGAATTTGGCCTAATGGAGAGAAGACAGGAATCACATTTACACCACACAAACTGCTAAAAACTTTTCTTGTTTTAAGCATAAACTCGTTCATTTGCATTACAGCAATAAAATGAAAGAGAACCTGGTTTCCAAACATCCTTTCACAGCTTGTGTTCATGTGTGTGAGGTTATAAAACACAATCTCACCTGTCAGGATTATCTGAAGCACATACTGAATCTATCAGTCCAACATCCAGTGTGCCCTGAAAGATGAAGAGAGATTTAGTTTGTGAGTTTTCATAGTTTTACACGCAAAAGAAGATGTAAGAACACTGACCACCGCGTTCTTAGGGTTGGCCTGTTCATGAGACATCTCCATCAGCTGTTCTGCTGTGGCCGTGGCCACTCGACTCAACATGTTAAACCAGCCGCTGGATGACAGAGAGACAGAGAAAGACGTCAGGTCAGTGATGATATATTAAATCAGATGATGATGATGATGATGTGAGGATACCTGGCGTCCTCTGGTGACTCAGCAAACACCTGATACGTTCTTTCTTCTGTCACGATATTCAGAGCGTTCTCCTTCTCATGATTATCCACAATCTCCCTGAAAAACATCAAACAGTCATTAAATCAATCTGGACCACACTGAAGCACATCACAGTCCTGTTCTTACTTCGCCAGGCGGATGTCGATGGTTCCTTTCAGCTTTTCTTCACTGTCGTTCTCATAGTACATGAGTTTGGTGTCCCGCAGGACGAACCAGCGCATTTTCCAGTTCCTGCGGGACAGCGTGGACAATCCTCCACCCTTCTTATACAACCAGCCCGACTTCAGAGACTCCTGCTTTGAGCGAAACCACATGAAGGTGTCGTCCTTCAGAACACACCACCGCCTGCGCCACGGGATCATCAGACCAGCTGATGAAACACAAAGACATTTCTGCTTTAATGGATGTAAATATTACAAGATTCACCGAAATGCTATGATGTTTTTGTTGTGATGTTTCTTACCCTTCATGTAGATGTAACTGTGGAAATACGGAGGTCCGTTTCCATTCAGAATGTTGACTTTACCGTTTGAAACTTCCTCATCTGTGTCCACACATCCATCATGATCCTCATCACTCTCAGCGTACTGACAGACAGACAGATAAAACATCAAAACCAATGGAAATAATTTAAAGATCAAAAATAAAAGTCACTTTATAATGTAAAGTAAATACAAAGATTCTGCACTATTCAAATAAGCAAATCTGAGAAATCATTCATGTTGAAAAATGCTCAAATATATCACAATTCACTATATGATTATCATGATAGTAATATCCATTGATTTTGAAGTAAATCCCTAATGCTGTCTGTCAAATTCATCTTTAGGTTTGTTTATTTTGTGTTTTCTCTTTTTATGGACATTTAATTACACTCAGATACAGAGAGAGAGTTTAAAACCATTGTGGCTTTTAAGGCAAAATTATAAAACATGTGCTGAATTCTTTACAATATCATTATCATATATGTAAAGCGATATGGCAATAATGAACACAATATAGACTGTGGTAGTTTTTGATATTGTCAATATATGACGCTATATCATGACAGCAGATGTTTTGTTTAACATTCTCTACTCACTGAATCTGAACTGCGGTTGTATGATTCTTGGCTTGCATTGGTGCAGGTGGATTTGCGAGCGTGTTCTGTGGCCGTGATGCTGTTCTGTCCGTCCTCCAGCTCATCCTGATCATAATCAGACTCGCCGTCTCCCGGCACGCTGTAGATGGGCTCCTCTGTGTCCGCTAGAGATTCGGCTGCCGTGACCCTGCTGGAGCGATCCACATCCTTCTCATCATCCGCTTCAGCTGCTTTTACCTCGGCACGCTTTTCAGTTTCTCCAGGGAGTGGAGGAGGAAGAGGAGGAGGAGGTGGAGGAGGCAGGGGTGGAGGAGGAGGCGGCGGAGGAGCACCGGGTGGAACTTTAGGAGCGGACGGAGCCAACGTACCCTCGGCAAAGTCAGGAGGAGGAGGAGGCAGCGTTTCGAGGATCTCCTGATCTACAGGACCTTCAATGGGAGGAGGAAACTGCTGGAGAGGGATGCACTCCTCCTCTGCGTGGAAGCCTTCATCCACCTCTTCCTCGGTGGTGGTGGTCGGTCTGGAGGCGGAGCCTTTAGGATCACCGGGGATGACCTCTGGACCTCCGGTGTCCAGCAGCTCGAGGAATTCAGTGGCGACGCGAGAGGCTTTTTTCTTCTGACGTAAGACCTCGGCGTCACGCCGTAAACGGAGTTCCTGACGGGAGCTCTCACGCAGCATGGACACGCCGTCTTCTCTTTTCTTCTGAAGACGTTCGATCTCTTTCTCCAGACGCAGGATCTCGTCCATCTGACGGGTCTCCTCCTCAGGAGAACATACAGACTGAACGAAGAGAGAAAAACATCTTCAACAATGAGAGAAAGATTGTTGACCAAAGATGTTAACTATAAAGATGAGGATAATAATAACAACATGGATGGATTATAACATTGTTTTTTTTCTGCTTTATATTTAATTGGATTTTGATTGGCTTTATAGTTGATCAGCAAGATAATAAAATACAATATAATATAATAGAACAGAATATAACATAATAATTATAAATGATATTAACTTCTATTTTCTTCAAATTATAATGACTTGTAATCTTTATAGTTATCATCATTGGTTTGAAGGATCATTTACCTGTGCTGCTCCTGTCTCTTCATCTTCAGTTTTCTTCACCTGTTCTCCACCTGTCATCTTCTCTTCCTCTTCTTTCTTTCTCTTCTCCTCTTCCTCTCTCTTTCTCTTCTCCTCTCGTAGTTTGCGACAGACTCCTCGTGCCACCTGTCCTCGCCGGTGTTTCTGGAGGACCAGTGTGGCTGAACGTTTCCGTAGAAACCGCCGGCGATAGAGATGAGCGCGGTAGTTCTTCTGGATGGTCACGATGCTGAGCAGAGCTTTCCTAAAGTTCTTTCTGTACAAGACACCAAATACAGCCTTTAAATATATAATGAATTTCCTTTTTAATATAATTAATAAATGATATAATCACACAGACAGACCTTGCAGTGTATCTCAGAAGATATGCCCGTATGATCAGTCCGGCTCTGCTCCGCACTTCATCTCTCTGTTTCTCCAGCTTCTGTTCAAGAGGTTCCTTAAGGAACACCTAGAGGTCAAAGGTTATTAAAGGTCAGCACCATCAAGCATTTTTATCTTTTTATGGACATTTAATTACACTCAAATACAGGTTTAAGGGGTCAGAGAGAGAGAGAGAGAGTTTAAAACCATTGTGGCTTTTAAGGCAAAATGATAAAACATGCACTGAATTCTTTACAATATCATTATCATAGATCATATCATAATAATATTGACTGTGGTAGTTTTTGATATTGTGGTTATTGTCAATATATGGCGCTATATCATGACACCCCTAACATAACAAGTGCATCTCAAGTGATAAAAGCCGAGGTGAAAGGTCACCTTGGTCTTTCCGAGCTGCCATCCTTTCTTGGTCCAGTCATAGATCATGAGTAGATCAGTGCTGTTCTTCTTCTCGTCTCCACAGGAGCTCATGGCTGCTTTCTCTTTCTCTTTGAGAATGATCTTATACCTGACATACACAGACATAACCATAAAACAAACCCTGTGAAAACAACACACACACACACTTATAGAAACCTCACACACCTGCTGAAGAAGTCTTTAAACGTGCGTCTGACAGGAAATCCAGCTCTGCGGATCTTCACCGTCTCCAACATACCAGAATAACGCAACTGATTCAAAACCACATCTGGGTCAAACTTGTTTGGGGTCTGTATTGGAGAAAAAAGTTGTTATATAACAAAAATATAACATGATTTTTTTTTTTATTAAACTAGATGGGAGTGCCGATATTCTGACTGTGATCTTATGGAAAATTACATGCATTTTATAATTTTCCTATTTCTTTTCCTTATTCCTGTACTGTGTTTTTTATGTCTCTACCTGATTAAATGTGTAAAACTGCTTTGCAACAATGCAAAACTATAAAAATACATTTGAATTAAAGGTCTCACCTTATTCATGTTGGGTTTGATGCATCGCACAAAGAAAGGGTTTGACACGCTGAGCGTGGCCATGAGCGAATGAAGAGAATCCTGAGAGGCAAGAGACACGACTGACACGTCTTACATGATGAAGAGGTTTACTGGGTGAATCTGACACAAAATCCCACAGAGAAGTGTTTAAGAAAGGTTTTTGTTAAACTCACTCTGAACTGAGAGCTGACGGTGGCTCTTTTTCGTGCCGTGCCCATCTTAAGAGTTTCTTCACTGTTTCTGCTGTTCACTTGCTCGAACAGATCATAGATGAAATCTAGTCTACACAAACACACAATCCCAAACGTTACACAATATACTGTCTCAATGTTCGTGTAAGTTTGTTGTGTTTCTTACCGACTGTCCTTTAGCATGTTCAGTATATCATCTCTAAACGTGTCTCTGTTCTTCTCTAAAATCCCTCTCACATCATACAAGACCTACAGAAAATGAGAAAAAAGCTAAAACGACAACACTGACATTGAAATACAACACACACATGTTAGGTTTTCATGTTTTATGGGGTCTTTCTATAGTCATAATGACTTTTATACTGTAACGATATATTGTATGATGTCACACAAACCTTTCTGCATCTATACATTTACAACATAAACATCATTTATAAACTGTTTTAATGATGGGGACCCAAGAAATGTCCCCACAAGGTCAAAAATGACTGGTATTACTATCTTTGTGTTGATATTGGGTCACGCGTGGATGATCTTACCTCTCCAGCATAATGCTTAATACCAAACTGATGATCTGCCAGTCTGGGTTTGACATAGTATGGATTAGTCTGTAAAAAATGAATGTGTTTATAGAGTATTTCTGTCATGAGATGATGATGTAATGATGATGATGATGATGATGTCATAACTCACCGCAGTGTCGGCTGTGGAGTTTCTCCAGAAGCGTGAAGTCTGTGCCTTTTGGAAATCGACTTTCTTCATTAATTAGAGCTAACATACCCAGTTTCTGCACAAACACATCAAATAAACGTAAAAATCACACTGAACTTTGCATGTATAAATGTGTGATGATGATGATCTCCAGTCCTGTAGGGGGCGCCATCCTCGGTTGTTTAAATAAACAAAAAAGGCTAACATTTATAAAGAATTTTACAGTAATATATGGGTTCAGTGACAACAATGACAATAAATTTAATTAGTTGCAAATGTTTGTCCTGAAAACTAAAGTTATTTAATATTTGGTGTTCAGGAGCTCAGACCGAACTAAACAATATAATCCAATAAAACCAGACTAAATAAATATAAACAGCCTCGACAGCAAACTGTAATTGATTTACCTTCTCTATCAGATCCAGACATTCAGCATTATCCATCCAATCAATGGCTTCCCAATGAATCCCTTCCCTATAAGAGACACATAACACATGAATGAAGAAAAGCCTGGACAGAATTAGTTTGATTTTATTATCAAAATATTGAATCATCTGTTTATATTTTACTAAAGTCCTGTTGATAGAGTCCAGAAATCCAGAAACTATCAGTCTGTACACGAGTTATCCATTTATAAAATAGAAATATACACGTGTTATGAATGTGACAGAAGAGTTTCTGAAACATACTTTGTAGGATTCCTGTGAAATCAGATGGTACCTGTTATACTCCAGTTGCTCCAGAGAGAAAATGTGTTTGTTAAAATATTCTTGTAGTTTCTCATTAGCGTAATTAATGTTAAACTGCTCAAAGCGGTTCACCTTCAGAAAGCAAACAGACATGAGTTATACAGCAAGAAAAACATAAGTATGTGAATGTGGATGATCTGCGTGTCATCACACCTCAAAGTTCTCAAAGCCAAAGATGTCGAGAATCCCGATGGATTTAAAATTGTCTTTGCCTTTTATCTTGTGATTTATTCTCATGATGATCCAGGAGAAGCACTGAGAGTACAGCGCCATGGCAACCGAATCCCTGGAATCTATCGCCTGCCAATCACAATTTAGATAAAGCGTTCGTCCAATACAAGAGAGATAGTTTGAATAAACTATATAGTAAACATGAGACAGTGTTCATCTGGCACCTGTTCTACAGTCAGCGGAGAGCAGATCTCTTCTCCTCTGAGGATCATTGAACGCTGCGTCAGAACCTCAGACAGCTGGAAACAGTCCAGACCCAGAAGATCACTCACATTACTGAGAACTGACAGAGAGACAGAGAGAAAGACACAATACTAACACATGTTATAGTGATCATGTTTATCAGGCGTCGAGGAAGGAATATCAGCTCTCACCCTGTTTAGTGGTGATTTGAGCGCCACCTGCTGTCATGAACTCAACACTACCAAGCTGTAAAACACCAGACAAGAGTTTAAACATATCTCTGATCTCCTCTTCTGTGAACTCCATGACCTTCAGAGCCTCCTGCAGTGAGCGAGAGAGAAAGAGAGAGAGAGAGAGAGACAGAGAGAGAGAGAGAGAGAGAGAGAGAGAGAGAGAGAGAGAGAGAGAGAGAGAGAGAGAGAGAGAGAGAGACAGGGAGAGGAGAGAGAGAGAGAGAGAGAGAGAGAGAGAGAGAGAGAGAGAGAGAGAGAGAGAGAGAGAGAGAGAGAGAGAGAGAGAGAGAGAGAGAGAGAGAGAGAGAGAGAGAGAGAGAGAGAGTTAAGTTCATTATGAATATATGATATTAAGTCATCATTCCATTAGGTTTGTTATTGATTACTGTACCATGACATCATCATAAAGCTGCTTGTCATCGAGACTTCGATCTTTCACACATCCAGACTGACTCAGATAGTAAAAGGATTCCGGAGGATCTTCCAGTAAATATATCTCTAAAACAGACAGACAGGTGAAATAATTCAATGTATGTTTGATCTTCATTCATATTAAGTGTTTTTTTGCTCACCCTTTTGGCTTTTGTTTGCTCCGGCCAGCAAAGCGTAAAAGATGTGATAGTTTCTCTCGCCCGGGTTCTGTCGGGCCACTCGATTCTGGAACACAGATCAGATCACAGTGAGTGAGAAGTCAGCAATAAAACAACTGAACAGAACAATGGCCTGTGTGATGATATTTCTTCACTGCAGGTGTCAGCTTTACCTTCTCAAGCAAATCTGGATAAGAAAAACTAAGAAAATATAGACAGGTTTTTATGTCAGATATGATATTGTATGAAAGTGAACTTTTGATTGGTTGATGTGTGACTTTTATCTCATTACACATGAACATATGAATGTACGGTGGTAAGGATACAGTCGACGATACATCCACCCTGAATGTTCCCGCTTTGAGAAAAATGAAGTTGAATAAATTTTCCAAAGCGACTGGAGTTGTTGTTATAGACAGTTTTGGCGTTTCCAAAAGCCTCCATGATGGGACTGTACAAGAGAGAGAAATGTGTTCAACTTCAGCTTTGTGTTTATGAAAAAGACATTGTCATCAAATTTTCAATGATTAAATAGTTTAGCTGTCCACATTTATTGTATGACTCTACACTTGTACTGCATTATTATTCATTTCTATCAAGGAATAATAAAAAAATGAAGATACTGTAAAGCAGTGCCGGCCCTAGGCAAGATTTTTTTCTGCCGCCCCCTTATATTGCGATTTATATCACCAAGTATTTAGACAAAATAATCCCTTGGCCTCTTTGGGGCCTTAGCATTTGCCTATACTGCCTATATAACGGGCCGGCTCTGCTGTACAGGATCTCCTGACCGGACCGATCGAGCCGGTTTTCTCTGATTCACACCTGCTCTGAACGATGGCCTGTTCCACGCGTGTGCTTCTCTCTGTCGGTGGAGTTCCAGCTGAATTCTGACTCATGACCGACAGAAACTGTAACAGTAGTTTGGTGCTTTCTGTTTTTCCAGCTCCACTTTCACCACTGTTACACACACACACACACACATATATAAATCACCTTCAGCTGACATTGCTGTTATTTACTCGTGTGTATTTGCAGTGCTGTGAAAACTGATAGCAGTTTGTGGCAGAAAGTCTAAACCACAAGCACTGAAACACAGCATTCAGGTTTAACACAAGAGAGAATATCTAATATATATCTTATTAAGTTATCTGCTTCATAAAACAGAGGAAAAGATGTGTCTGCTTACTCACATGTGCTTTAAAACTCATTCAAAGGCAAGAAACAATAATATAAAAATATCAGAGAGAAGAGATATCTTCTGAGCAATCACTTCATATATTTATTCAGTCTATAAGCTCAATGACTGTAACTGTACTGTACATGTAAATACCATTAAACATGGTAAAAATATATACAATAGTGATTCTTTATCAATGTAAATCTTATATATAGTATTTACATATACAGTATTTAAATCGGACATAACATACATCAAAATGAATCATAAGAAGTGTGTAAGATTAAAAGTATTTTAGTAAACATACTAGTGCATACTATGAATATAACAATATGATTTAAATCTGGCAGATCATTATTTATACAGTTACTATTGTTATTGTACATCTTACAGAAAAGTTAACAAACACACTTAACAGCACTGTGAATATAACAGCTTGATTCAAATAATTTATTACAGTTATCATCACTAATGTACATCTTAAGAAAGATTAGCAATAATACGCTAATAATGTAAAAGTCTCTTTAAAGAAACTGTAGGTAAATCTCAATCCAATAGGACAGCATCAGTGATCACGGAGGGCGGGGCTTAGTGAGGGCGGGGTTAACATTACCTGATGAGCACACATTGGCTGTCGTGTCTCTTCCATAAGCAGCGATAACACTCATTGGCCACAGCGAAGATATGAGGCGGCAGTTCACCCAGATGATGCTGACTGTACAGTTCTACAGCCGAGATCTCATACAGACCTCTGATCGGCTTATACGGGTTCACAGCCGCTAGTATAGAACCAATGTTTGTCTGAGAGAGAGAGAGAGAGAGAGAGAGAGAATACAGAAATATAATAATCAGAGATTGGTTGTTTTGGGGTCAGTGGGTCACAGGAGGATTGTGGGTAAAGTGTGTCTGTGAGCACTGTGACAACACAAATCCATCCTCTTTAATATCATCGGTGTCACATACTGCTCTTATTCATGTGTGTGTGTGTGTGTGTGTGTGTGTGTGTGTGTGTGTAATTTTACCATATCACAGCTAACAACATCACTGATACCCACCGGCAACTGACCCTAATGTGATTTATTCATCTTAGCAACAGCAAAGTGATGAGATTAAACTGAGACAGACACATCACACAACACAGACAGAAGAAATAAAGAAATCTTCTGTGTGATATCTGTTGAACAGGAGAGACTGTGGAAATGGTTTATTACGTAGAAAATCATCAATCTGTTAAAGATAAAGTGTTATTTCTGCAATAACTCTGTTTATCCCAAACTTTCCTTCAGCTTCAACTGATCATTAAAATATAACTTCATCTAAACCAAAACAACACTGGCAGTGCAATGCATTCTGGGTAAGGTCAATCACAGTATTGACAGTAAAACAGATCGCTCACATTCAGCACAACATGAGAAAACATCCACAATACTGCCAACAAACTAAATGTTGTGTGATATTTATTTCTTATTCACATGAAAGGACATTTGATCAGCTGTTTACATGTTGCTCGAGATCTTCTATAAGATATTAGCCAAGCAATAACCAGTGTACCATTGATGGAGACATGTAATATTTCGATTAGAGTGATTAATCACATGCTTCATTATTTCATTACAGACATGTATTATGAGAGGCGTTACAGAGAGAGAGATAGTGGATTATGGGTTTGGACTGTTGGATCTTCAGAGATTTGTCATGATGAAATAGAAACATCTCTCCTGCACACATATACAACTACATCATTTCTATAGCACATTTAAAAACAATAGGAATGACTAAATATAAATATAGGAAACCAGTTTTATGGTTATTTGGTCATCTAAAAAATGATTCAGTTTGTATTATGACTCTTAATATCATGTTGTGATGCTGAAAACATTCAGTCAGTCCGTACACAGATCACATCCTATCAGATTCGTTTTTTAACGTTTATTTTAGAGCTTCTTCTTGATAGGACAGGGAGAGATGGACACAGAGAATCCAGCTCACAATCACATACAGGATATTTTTATAAATCAATATGATGAAAGATACCTTTCTTAAAAATAATCTGTGGAAATGAGTTGGACATCCCATCACAAAATCATCTAAACAAAAGCTAAACTAAATTTAGGCTTTTCACAAACCCAAACTGTGATTCGACTGCCTGAACTACAACCTCAAATTTAGATCTAATGTGAATAAAACAACAGACTTTTTAAACTGAGATAAAACTCTGCGTATATTAACAGGAACATTATTAATGTGTGTCGATAAATCCTGAATCACATGAGTTTCTCTAAAGAAGTCAGTTTGGGGTGTATTCAGTTTCGGATGTTTTTCTTCAAGAGGGGAAACACTTTAATCAAAGTGAGTTTCCTCTCCATCTCTGAGCAACATGTTTTCACTCAGTTTCTCTGTGTTAAACTAAAGCAGGAAACTTCAGTTCCTCTCCAAACAACTAAACAATACAGAGAAAATACAAACTGAACACACTACACATAATATCTAAATGAAACAAATGAAGATGTAAAAACCATTAGGTGAAATCCTTGATCAACCTAAATCAAATATATCTAGAATATCTATAGATGAACATAATTCTTTTGGTCGTTTGGTTTTGTATTGCAATAGGAAGAGAAGGAAATGATGGAGGGAGGGACAGGATCTCTGAATTCAACACAATTGCAGTGATAATACACGCGTCACACAGGAGACGTGAACGGACTTACATAGATGTTGTCTTTCTGATATCTCTGATGGAGGTTGTGCATGATAGCGGCTTCATGAAGATCTGCCAGCGTGGACATGTCCTCCACTCCATCAATACTGCTCTGGTGCATGGACGAGACTTTCTCTCGGTTGACCTCCGCCTGCTGAAGATACACCACCTGAAACACAGTCACACATCATCACACGACTATGACTGTGAGTTCATATCAATGGACATCAAATAAACTTCACTGAGTTTTGGCTTTATTTGAGTGTGCAGCACAAAAGAGAGAGACAGACAAATGTACCTCTCTCTCTCTCTCTCTCTCTCTCTCTCTCTCTCTCTCTCTCTCTCTCTCTCTCTCTCTCTCTCTCTCTCAAGGCCTACAGTTCAGCATCAGAATCGCTCACGTTGCCATGGAAACATGAAAGCACAGCCCAATCCAAGACAGTAATGAAAGCCTTATAGATTAATAATCAATATTAGCCACTAATGTCTGTGTGTACATGTGGTGTTTATCTCATCCAGCTTTAGATATGTGTGCTGCTCATGTCCATTAAATCAGTCACACACAGTCAGTGTTTATCTGTAGTTACGTGCTTTTAGTTCAATTGAAGCTGACGGCTGTGCTGTGGTAGTAAAGGTCAAAGGTAATGAGCTGAGACAAGTTACGGCTGATCAATACCACTGACGGTAATAACATTGACCTTTTACAATCAGAATCAGACATTTTCTGTGTACATGATGTTCTGGAAAAGGTTTTAATATAAAATGTTTATTATAAATAGCATGTTGATCCCCAAACTGAGCAGTGACTGCTTTAGTAAGACTCATGGTGCGGTGAAGAACACTTCTGTCATCTTAAAGAGTTGATTCAGCTGTATGTGAATCAATACACAATCCAACACTAAACACTAAACTAAATCATAAACTATAGACAGACTGCATTCAGTACAAACACTTTCATGCTTGTTCTACAGAAAGTAAATAAACGTGTCAATTACATTTCAATACAAACGTGTGTGTGTTTGGTTGTGGGTCCATGAAGATTAAGTGTGTAATGAATAAAGGTTGAATAAAGGGATGAAGACTTCTTTATGCTCCATTTTCTCCACCCACACACACCAAACACACACGTACACACAAACACACAGTTTCTCCCTCTCAGCACATGCATATTCCTGCAAATCTTTCTGATGTTTGAAGCTTCTTTGCATGATTCAGATGAAGGGAGAGAGACCGAGCTCTACATTCACACTAACACATATTCCTCATTAAAACAGATACAGTGTGAGATCAGATTTAACCTCATACATGTTTCAGAAGCCTTTAAGAATGTGTGTGTATTCTCTCAGCAGCTCTTAACTTCTCACATTTAGGTCATAGTCTATTTTTGTGCTTCAGAGTTCTTTTTAAATCATGACAAAAAACTTGTGACCGCTTTACACACAGACACACACACACACATGCACACACACACACACACACACACACACACACTCGTTGAAGCTGAAGACTCGACTCACCTCATCATGAATGGTAGGAAAGACATGTCACTGACCGGAGGGCACACACACAGATTTGCATTTGGAGAGCTTTTTTGTAAAGTGTCTTACAGTGAATTCAAGCTGTACATTTCATTATGTGTGTTCACTGAGATATAAACCCATGACCTTTGTGCTGCTAACACAATACTGTTCCATTCCAGCTCGATGAACACAAATACTGATAGACAAAATATAACTTAATATAATTCATCAAGTGACCTTTCCTACATCCTCATATTCAACATACAATACAATCTACTCATGACTCACAAATCAAAACCTCAAGAAGATTATAAAAACATTCTTAAGGTCATGAGAAGGTTGTGTTTATCTAACTAATATATACTGTATATATTTCATATGTAGCTAAAAATATTGGTAACACTTTACAATAAGGTGCTATTTGTTAACAGTAGTAAATGCATTTGCTAACAATAAACAATTTAGTTTTTCAGCATTTATTAATTCTTCTTAATATTAGTTCATGTCAATACAGTTATTCATGTTAGTTCATGGTGAATTATCTAATGTTAACATAACATTCATATATATCGACCCTGCTGAAAAAACAATACAAATCGAATTGTTTCTATTACAAATGCCATTATAAAGCATTAAAACCAGAAGAAAATTCCTTTATTTAGTGTGTTCTGTATCTATCTATATATATATATGAATCTATAATCAGCTTTGCGATATTCCTTTGCTTTTACACAAGATTATCACATTCAACATTTGCTTAAATGTTTTTTATGAATTCTCTGGTTTGATATATAAAGTGAGTAACTGTTTATATAACATGACTGGCAAGACTAAAATAAACACTAACCAACATTTAGATTTTCATACTGTGATGTGAACATTCACATTCATTTCTTACAGTGTAGAAAGTGCATTGGCCCAGTTATTCACAGCAGGATCAGAGTAACACCCACATACAGAGACTAAATTATTAACTCATGAGAGAGAGAGAGAGAGAGAGAGAGAGAGAGAGAGAGAGAGAGAGAGAGAGAGAGAGAGAGAGAGAGAGAGAGAGAGAGAGAGAGAGAGAGAGAGAGAGAGAGAGAGAGAGAGAGAGAGAGAGAGAGAGAGAGAGAGAGAGAGAGAGAGAGAGAGAGAGAGAGAGAGAGAGAGAGAGAGAGAGAGAGAGAGAGAGAGATGTCAGTGATGGAGAACTGCTTGTCTACAGCTTTCACAGGTTCTTAAAAACATTGTTTTGTTTCGTCTCATCTGAAAGGTCTTGGATGATGTTCACATGCACCTTTAAGAAGACACACTGTTGTCATGACAACATGTATTAGTGGATGACTGTGTAGAGGTCATTGCATCTCTCTCAGAGTGATTCTTATTTCTCTCAGTATATCACATTACACCAGAACGACTGAAAGATGCTCATGTAGAGCAGATACAGATATACACACATGTTTTCACTCACACATGCTGGAGACCTTTCTACTGAATTCAGCTCTTTTTATATTATATGTGTTTTTGTATACAGTGTGTGTGTGTGTGTTTATCAGGGAGATATTCTCACCTCTCCATAGTCGGTTGTGAGTACCAGCGTTCCATCTGTACATGAGTTCACTGTCGCTGGAAGCAGCTGATCTTTATGATTCACCCACACACGAGCACCCTGCCAACACACAAATACACAACACCATCACATAACACAACCAGACACATATATATATAATATATCAAGCTGAAACACACAACACCATCACATAACACAACCAGATTCAACAGAACACATAGACACACATCATACTCTTGATTTAAAAAACCCCACTGAATTCACAGAATTCACAAAATATCAATCAGAAATACACATTCACACATACACACAAACACAATATCTCTGATTGAAGAACATTCACTGGGGGAGGAAAGTAACATGGTTTGTGTAGAAGAAGTCTCAGGGGGAATCAGTGTTATTCATGATCAGACCACTTTTCTACCTTCACTCCCTCATGTGTTCTTCTACCTGTATTAAAAACATAGATTCAAGATTCATTCAATCATAAGAGAATTTTCATTAAAATGATCAAACTACTGCTACATGAAACATCTACACAACCTTGACAAAACTCTAGCTATGAATAACATGAAACATCTACAGAGATATCTGCATTTACAACCTTGATTACCCAAATACTTCATCATAAGACATCTCTTAACATCTCAACAATGTTCACAAAGCTCTTATCAAATACCATGAGCAAAGAAAACAACATTCACAATGAGAGAAAGAGGGTGTGAGGAACACTGCCTGACAGATATGAGACAAACCTGGCAACCCATCAAACACACGGAGCAGCAGAAGGACATGTGTGAAGATATTCTGAATGTTCTGCTTAAAGCTTGATACAACTGGACAAAGACACAAGAATAAAAAGAATAGATCACACACCTCTACAGCCTCAAGCATAATGAGGTTTCTGTGTCAATGTCATGTGATAATAAACATCACCCTGTGAGATCTCCTCTTGTTTTATATTTCTAAAATACAAGTGACACGTAATTCAAAGAGTAAATTAAATGAATTATTATATTCTTTATTCATTCATTGTTTATCATTTTACTTTATTTGCATAAGGTTAGGTTAGTTGCATTTAATTTCATCTGATTTTATACCTTTTTAAAAATACTACCCCTTTTCTTTGTCTTCTCTTATCTGCTTTCCGTCACTCAACCTAACCACATGTATGACCAAAATCCCATTACACTGCACTTCCTGTGTGGTTACAGAATCAAATATACATGAGAGAGAGAGAGAGAGAGAGAGAGAGAGAGAGAGAGAGAGAGAGAGAGAGAGAGAGAGAGAGAGAGAGTCATCCAAACCGACTTATAAATATTAGGAGAGTCATTTAAATAGCAGCACATCTATAACAAACCACACAGATTTAAAACTTGTGTTGGTTTATCATGGACACTGCTGAAGTCATGAGTTCAGACTCTAATAACATGAGGGTGAAATCACAGAGGCTGTGGTGTGGTTAATTACAGTGAAGGTCCAGTCAGTTGTGTTGTGATAATGATACGGTTAAACAGAGACAGTGACGAGGAGAAACACATGCTGCTGATCTCTGAGACTCACAATACACTATACTGACAATTACAACCCGCTGTATTACTTCAATCCCCAAGTTGCCAGCATCTCCATCAAAGTGTTGCCATGGCAACAGAGGGGCCACTGGGTACCAGTGTGAAGTAGGGTAAAAGTGAGGTAAACAGGGTGATTTGGATACAGTGAGATACATATATAAACTAAAGCTGAATGTTTGAATGTCGGTTCAGATGATCAGGAGAAACACAGATCACAGGAAAAGGTCACATATATTTTTAGCTTGCATATGTGTGTGTGTCATAATTTCTTTTCTCTGTCAGAAACATTTATACATGTTTATTGGCATGTATGATAACGCTTCTCTGAACTCTGAATCTTTCTCTGGCCTGAGCACATAAAACAACAGTGTCTATACAGTGTCCATATTACAAAACTGTTTACAAAATATATTACAAAGCCACGCCATCCATGGTCAACAAATATGTTTTGAAGATATAACCAAAAAAATCACATCATTTATTGTGTATTAACAGTAATTTTATATTGACTGTTGTCTATCACCAGCCTATTAAAAACATTAATGACATGAAACATGCACCTAAATAAAACCTCATATTCTAATAAACATTGTCTGTTTCCATTATATCTCCCTATCCAATTACCAAAGATTCAATAATTAAAACCTTAATAAGGACTTCAACTTCATGATGTCTGAACATGGACCAGACAGTATTACTTTAAATTTCTTGTCATATCTTCAACTCTCTCTCGTGCTAAGATAAAGCCTTAAAATGATAAGAGAGAGAGAGAGAGAGAGAGAGAGAGAGAGAGAGAGAGAGAGAGAGAGAGAGAGAGAGAGAGAGAGAGAGAGAGAGAGAGAGAGAGAGAGAGAGAGAGAGAGAGAGAGAGAGAGAGAGAGAGAGAGAGAGAGAGAGGATTGAGGACACACATGCATGAACTGTGCTGTAAAGAGATGTGCACGTTTGGCCTGCAGCGCTTTGTCAGATCTGCTCTTCACACGCTCATATGGGTCACGAGAGAGAGAGAGAAGTCGTTCTGTGTGAACTGAACTGAACGTCTTCATTCAAGTCAATGGTCACCACAATTGTATTTAATATGGTCAACATAAATAGGACTTAAATCATTGACTTAAATCATTAAAAACATGACTCACTGAATCATTGAAAAGATGACTCACTGAATCATTGTAAAAGATGACTCACTGAATCATTGAAAAGATGACTCACTGAATCATTGAAAAGATGACTCACTGAATCATTGAAAAGATGACTCACTGAATCAGTAAAACATGACTCACTGAATCATTGAAAAGATGACTCACTGAATCAGTAAAACATGACTCACTGAATCATTGAAAAGATGACTCACTGAATCATTGAAAACATGACTCACTGAATCAGAGTAATGCTATAGCCCATACCAACCAATAAAATTAATGCCATCAAAGAGTGAAGAGATCACCAATATAAAGAGTACCAATAAGAGAATGATAAATTGAGAGAGAACCAGATACAGAAAAAGAGATTTACACTGGAACAAATCAAGACAGCCACATTCAAATGAAGCTGCTGAGAAAATATAGGTCACACATCTCCAGTGGCAACTTCAGTACCAGTAACACACACACAGAGAGAGAGTTATTGATCATCTTTAGTTGAAATACTCAAACACCTGCCACACATTTCAACACTCAACAGACATTATATCTCTTTACTGTCTCTCAAATTACACATATATTCTTCAAGTGAGGTTTAAGTGAGAAAATGATGTCAGACTTCTCATTTTTATCACGTATGTTCTAATGCGAATAACTGAGACCTATTCCTTCATACTGTTTACATTTTGGCAAGCAATCACAATGATCTCTGCAACACTTGAGGTTTCCCTGGCTGATTCTGATCACAGGATGCAAAGATCTCAACCATTTATCATTAAGTGAACTATCAATGACATCACATAAATTTAGTCCAAATTAAACAGGAACTGGAGTTTGGCACTAGGACCCAGTAAACCAGATTTCTCTTGTAATGTTGCTGTGAGAGGTGTGTTGAGTCATCATCAGTATGATAACCTGAACCGTCACCTGAACAGACAGAAGAAAAAAAGAAGATGCTGAAGGAGAAGCAGAAAGTGAGAGGATGAAAAGGAGTAAGAGCTGTTTGTTGATGTGTGTTTTAAAGGGTTACAGAGCTTTCAGTCTCTAAAGACACTCTTCAGCAATGACACATCTGGGTGTTTGAGCAAAGAATATGACACTGCTGGTCAAGACAAGTGTTTTGGGTGGGATGGGTTACATTTTCCACTGTATCTTACATATAAACACTTCCATGTAAAGGTCCATCTTACCATAAAAAAAATAAATACTCATATTTAAATACTCTAGACTGATATTTTTCTAATGTCTAAACTCTGTTAACAGGGCTTTAGTAAAATATAAACAGATGATTCAATATATTGATAATAAAAACAACTTAACTTATAAAAGTGTCAGTATACATTCACCCTTAAAACTGAATCTTTAGCTACTGTAGGTGTTTTTTAGCATCACACTTAATGTTGCTCATTGCTCAAACTTATGCTAATCAAACTGTCTTTCTTCTGTTTTATTCAGCATCAGATCTGACAAAAAGTCAAAAACAACAGAAAACTTGGCTCATGCCATATCCAAAATATCACAGAGACCTGATGGTGGTCAACCATCCAGAACAACCTCAACAGCAAGGACTATAAAAACAAAAATACCTAGAATACCTTAGAAACCTTAAATATCCTAGAAACACGATTGTGATTCCTGCAAGCACCACTAAAATCATATTCATCCAGTTATATGACATGAAACAGCTATCAGACTGAACTCTATATGGAAGCAGATTTAATCATAAATGCCTCATAAATCATAAATGTACCCTGCAGTCTGTGAAAGATAAAGTTTTCCTGCTGGGTTCTACAAAGAGGATTTCTATGAGCATCACACGGTCCTTTAACACAGATCCACTATCCACCTTCTGGTTAATACAATAACTGGAGTGTGTGTATCATGATTTAATATCATTTATTCTCTAAGCCTTGTTTTGGTGTGCAGTTCACTCTGACACAGATTAAATGCTGACTGCTTAAAATCATTGAAGACACAGAGCATGTGCTCGAGAGGATAAATGGCTTAATGGGATGCTGTAATTCTGTATTAGACCGAATGCAGGTGTTTGTGTGTCAGTGCTGGACAGAGAGAGAGAGAGAGAGAGAGAGAGAGAGAGAGAGAGAGAGAGAGAGAGAGAGAGAGAGAGAGAGAGAGAGAGAGAGAGAGAGAGAGAGAGAGAGAGAGAGAAATGGTCAAGGTAAAATGGTCAAGATTTGGGCATGGATTGTTATTATAAATGTCTGAGCAAACGTAGAAGCAAAATTCAGCTGTAAAATTTTCTTGTCAGGCCTGTTCTGCAGATTTATAAAACCACCATCCGTACGTTACGCAGAGATCTTACAGGCCATATATACATATATCTGAACAATTATATAACCTGAGACTCAAGGCAAATGCTCTGAAGATAGAAAATGGAATGGGAATAATCTCAAATATTTCCAGACCTTCACAACACGGCCTGCATTATCCATCCTCCATCCATCAACCCATTTCAATCAGATTCACAGCAAACTGCACATGCATGAAAAAATGCAAACCGTGCACCAGTGTAGACATCGTCTCATAGCATCTTTGCAGTTAAAGACCCTGCCCGTGCGCGAGCCCCTTCCCCCCTCGAGCGCGCCACAGCACAGGCGCGCACGCGACATCACCAAACCATCAGCTGCTGCCAATGTGTGAAATGAAGCCCTGATCACCTGTAATAAACCACTTGACCAAATGACAGTACTGTCCTGAAACGACAAGTGCACTGGAATTGTACATAAAGAGTCAATGACACGTTTGCAGGTCACATCATGAAGGAACAGTAGGTGTGAACCGAAATATGAAGCGGTCTGTGCATCACACACACATTATCCAACACATTTTATACTCGAATATTACATCTAATCTCTTGATTTTGCATTGCGGCACTTAAACTGATCCATCATTAAAAATGCGCCCACCTCTGCAAAGAAGGTCTCCATCTTCCCTCAAAGCTGCTGTCCAGCCGATCACTCACTGAAACACAGATGATTTGATAAACCTTTGGCAGGATGTATGTCTGTAATGCAGATGCTTTCCATTCACGAATGTTTATGATGCGCAGCGCACCGCAATCCTGCGCAAGGTGTCAATGCAACACGAGAGACACGACAGCTGGCGAATAACACATCCACCGGTGCAACGAGAAAACGATCAGCTGTTTCGGTTCTGTATGATAAATCAGTCCGCCGTCCACACACACACACTCCGGTATCCGCACCAGTGTCCGCACGCGCGTCTCCGGTGGGGCGGCGCGCCGTGCGTAAAGACAGCCCCTCCGGTTCACCCTTTACCCCGCATACCGGTAGTAAACGACAGAATCACGCCTCCAGAACAGACCACGAGCTATAACACCCAAAGACATATGACAGAAATACAAGAATAAGATATAACATCAGACCATGACAAGAGCACGTGAACGATATTAAATCCCGTGCAGTGGGATCTGTGTGGGTTGTTAATGCCCCGCAGATGGGTTTCCATGGTAACGTCACATCTTTCTGCTCCACGCACAGTTTGAGTCTCGTGGAGTGGGTGGAGTGCGACTCATTCTCTTATCAATATCTTATCTTATCTTACTTAAATAAAAAACTCACAGTAAAGAAACATTGAAAACAAAAGAAATAAATAATAAAACTGTAATGCTTACACAGCACAGTTCAGGTCTTAGTTATCATCCTAAAATCCAGATTACAGCATTTAGAAGAACCATGAAGTCTCAAAACTTTGCAACTTATGCCACATTTCTTTAGCTTTTATGTCATTAAGCAACTTTAATATTGAGCTTTAGGCAACAGAGAATACACGTCTGTTCAGTCATTTAATGTTTGCTAAAACTGTTTTCTGGGCTATAGCAGGCCAGCTGTGACTACCCCAGTATGCCCGGGGTCTGGGTCTGTCTATTGTGTGTCCTGCCCGTCACCGAGGGCCCTGGAGGATTTAAAGAGCCTCACGGTCACGATCTAGCCTGCAGCAGAACACCCGGACCGCAGTCGCCTCTTTGTCTCCTCCAGAGCCTTTCATCCACTGCCTCCTGGTGTGGGACACGGGCCAGGGTCAGACTATAGAAACAGAGCCGTACGTTCACTCTTTTGTTCCGTCCTGCTGCTTTGTTTTTAAGTGTTTTTTAAGGAGCTGTTACACATAATTCCCCCTCACTGTCATCAGTCTCCCACTGTGACATCTCAATACAAAGACTTCAGATCTGAATACTGTAGGACACCTGATGCTCGGACCATACTGCATGAAGTCCCTTAAAACAGTAAAACAATAAATACACACACTACTAGTTGATTTATAGAGAGAAGCTCACCAGACTCACGTAAAAAACAAGAATCACATCCCAAATGGATTTAGGGATCAAATATCCTTTTAATGTGCTGTCAGTAGGATAGACGGGTGATGTCATTACGGGTGAAAAGAATATGTGATATTCTATATGACAAACCCTGCGGTAAAACCATCAGCCACAAAAGTTTTTGTGTTATATGAGCAGAATACAGCTGCAGGATTGTGAAACATTCACACTGAAATCTGAGAATTCTTTAAGAATTCAAAATCTAAACATGCACTTTTAAGTGCAATGGCATGAAGAATTGTACCAAAAAATTGATAAAGTAGAATTAAAAATGGAATAAAAGTCTTGTAAACACGTTATCATACACATTCTGATTTCCAAGAATGCTGTAAGTAACTTTAAAATCTTAAGGAGAACACTTACGTCTCTCACGTCTGTTTTGCTGCACAGCATGTGTTTGGTAAAGAGAATTATTCTGCTATAAAACTGTATTAAATATCATAAAAACACATCCCGTGTGGCCAATTCAATACCCAACTTCTAATATAAAAAGTGTTCTGTTCTTACATTTTGTATGTGCATGAGAACAATCTTTTATAATCTGAAAGTGAAGAGAAAGAAGAGACAAAGATGATAATCATAGCAACGATGACAGCTGTTGCCATGACAATAAAAGATGATGCTGAGTAACTTTGGGCTTTGTGCTACAACAACCATTTGTCACATTTTTTCTATTTTATTCAAAATAATTATATTCTCCACTATTGTTTTATTGTGTATGCTTTCCTGCAGGTCAGTTAGAATGAGCATGGTGCAAACAACGTCAAGGTCATGCATTGCACAAACTCTATGTATAGTATAATGCACTGTAAGTTGTTCTGGATAAAAATGCGTAAATGTTCTCTCCTCTCTGCGTTCTCATGAGGATTCAGTGCTGAATCAGAAGTTGTATCAGTGCCCAGAAATGTGTCGATAATCTTGTTGTCATTGGGTGAGAAACAAACAAATCACTGTCGATCAATCAAAGGCATTAACCAATAGCCGTTCCTATAAATCCTTCTGATTCTGTGAATATACAAACGCCTCACAGCATCCCTAACCCTGTCTATACGATCTACTGAACTATAATTCATCTCTATTTTATTACAGCTAATAGAAAAACACACACAAGAAAAGCAAATAAATCTGATGACAGTCTAATGAGGCCTGAAATCTTGTGGCAAAAGCCAAAAAAGAAACATTCAGGAGTTTTACTTATAGTCTAATATAGTCTTACAAATACAACTTTAAGGTAGATTTTTTTGAGGTTTGTTCACTTCTTCAGTATTGATCATGGATAAATCAATAGTCATTATCGTGCCAGGTTGATGCTGTAGTAAAATTATGCGAGATGTGTCTGAAGCACAATATAATGGTGTTGCTGTATTTGATGATCTCACAGATCATTGATCACCATGTTATATCTGTTCACATTCATTCTCTTACCAAATGTGCATGTGTTCTTTAACTATGATCTTAAACTATGATTTTGCACAACATGAAGAACAACATGAATGCTTGCCCTATAATTTCATGTATGTACTTTGATCCTCTTCAATCTCCAAAATGTCTTCACTCTCTCTCTCTCTCTCTCTCTCTCTCTCTCTCTCTCTCTCTCTCTCTCTCTCTCTCTCTCTGTCTCTCTCTCTCTCTCTCTCTCTCTCTCTCAATTCTGTTACTGTGCATAACCTACATAAATGTGACATACTGTACAACAGTGAATCAGATAAACTATACTATACCTATAGTTTATACCTCACTATACTGCTAACATAACTAACCTAAATCTAACCCTCACACAAAGCTGTACACATTACGTGTGTGTGTGTTGTTTCCATGTTCCCATCAGCCAGCAGGAGTTCAATTTAATTAAATGTCTCCAGAGGAATGACTTCATTGCTGGGTAAAAGAGGTCTCCACATCCCCCCGTTTCCACGTCCTTTCTTCAGTATGACAGGATTTCATCTGAATCAGTCCTCAATAACACTGATGCATAAGGTCAGCTCAGCACACACACACAAAAGCACATATAAAACATGTTTAGATTTTATGGTGGGCCTTAAACCTTTACATTGACCTCCAACATATACTATTCACATCCACAGGATTCAATTAGCCTGATTCAGTGAATCACCTGGATTATGAAATATTTACAGTCAGTGTGATGATAGATCATCTTTCTGCTGACACAATCAATGCATACGAGGACTGATAGCTTTTTTCTTTGCCCTGCATATAAGGATTAATTTCCACCTTCCTTTTGCCACAAGCATCATATCATACAATCTCTCTCTCTCTCTCTCTCTCTCTCTCTCTCTCTCTCTCTCTCTCTCTCTCTCTCTCTCTCTCTCTCTCTCTCTCTCTCTCTCTCTCTCTCTCTCTCTCTCTCTCTGCAAACATATGCAGACAGATTTCATTACATTTATTACATTACACAGAAACACACACACACTATTCAGACAGATTATGTATGAGAGGGAGAGATGTGTGCTGAAAATATAATTCTAAAACATAATGAACAATTATTAGCCCATATCCTGCCACTAGTAAACAAGCTTGACAGTAGACTGTGATGTAGATGTCTAGCCACTGTAATCTCAAGATTTAATTTGGTGTACTAATTTCACAGCAGACAGTCAATTACAACAACTATCCACATGGTGGAGACATTACATTACATAAGTGCTCTTGACTGTCCACCTCATTTAAAGACTTTCTTATTGTTACTTATTATGTTTTTATGATGCTCATGATCATGCCTCTGATGTGCTACTATCCCAGTTTAATATGCAGTGAAAACTTCAAATAATCTGTCATAAGAACATCAGCAGCTGTAAGTATAGTTAGGATTCATTAGAAAGAAAGACTACAGTCTAGCAAAATAATGATGCATAATAAGCCCTTCAATAAAAGAATAAATAAAACAGGCCTAATACTTTAAATCATAAAACTGCTTCAAGATGTAGACATCACGATATAAAGGACAACTAAAGAGATGCTAAAGTCAATGTTAACTAAAAATAAATCACAAAGTCAACATCATGCATTCTGTGAAAACATAACCATGATCTCTTTAATATATTGACTGACAATAACATGTCAAAGACTGAAATCATAGTGATATTTATAGCTGAAATAAAACTTTGATGATTGTAATCTCAGAATTAGATTAGTCTGGTTTTCACAAATGTAGTGTTTGTATATGTGGTGATCCAGCTTCATCAAAAGGTTATCTTGGAAACACACTTTTGCTATTTTCAGTCCAACAAGTACAACTCCTGTCTAACTATATAAAGTATACGGGTATTAATACCAAACACATACACTTGGTAATGAACATCAGACATGAACAGTATAATGTAAGGGGAGGATGCATACAGCAGCCATGTTTTCATTGTCACGTGACCTGCTGTGTGTTCATTAACATGCTAACAACAATAAGTGCCGTCACACTTAACCAAAAGTCATCCAACAACCAACATCTCCTAAAGACAAAATGATTTGTGTCGTCTTTACACGGCAAACATTTTATGACTTCATTGGGGAGCACACAAGTATTATGCATTCATTATAACTGTTTGTGTTGTATTTTAAAAACTTCCTGTAAAGTTAAAATCAAATGAGTACTTACTGTTGGGCCTTTGAAGCATAACAAATGGATTCACTCGTTTAATTGGGGAATGAATGTGAATTTAAAGCTGCTTTGATTCTTTTCTCTGCTGTTATTTGATGTGTTCGACTGTACGCGGCGCTGCGCAGAGACATGAAACTCTCGCGATGCTGTGACGTCATACACCACTGTGTCTGCGCAGCGGTGAGTTGTTGGCCTGTGAACACTCGCCTCCTATTGGCTCTTTCGCATCAAAACCGGCAGCTGATTGGCCTGCAAATGCGTCACACGCTTGACATCTTGCGTATCTTGCGTAAAGAAACGAAACCAAAATGCTTCTAATGGAAAAACAAAAGCGAGATTGACATTTCAAACAGAAATACATCAGCGCTTTTCATGTGTTCATGAGGTAAGAACTGATCATCATTTCATTTATTTCCGAATCTGTGTCCTGCTGCATTGATGACGCGCCTGTCATGTTTTCTGTTGACATAAACATCATTTCAAAACATCAGCGATAAGAACTCAAATCATTTCAAATAAAGCAATAGAAATAAGATTTAGTGATGGCACGAGCTGACTGTGCTTCTAATAATGGTTTTAGTACGTCAGTAATGGACTGCATGTGTGTTTACATGTGATTTCATGTGTAGGAGAAGCAGAATTGGTCCCGCAGTCTTTCTAGTTTCAATGGCGGGAATAATAAGGTAAGAAATGATACAATGTGACTTTACTGTAAAATAATGTTACATTTAAACGCGCTGATGTTTCTTCCGGTGCCATTACAGTCACTGTTCTTGTGTTTGTGAGAATAAGACATTTCACAGACAAACCCTGTTTTATAAAGTTAATAAAGGTTTCTAATCATATATTTGTGTTGGAATGTGGTTTTGATATATTTGATATATAGTGTGTGTTTATGTCATAAGGCTCGTGGCCCGCGGCTGTGACGTGAACATGTTTTTGTGGACTCACAAACAAATAATACTTGTGTTAGTGAGGAGTGTTTATAAATAGAAACATGTAACCAAGTCGTTTATATGACAGTCTGTGTTTACATGTATCATTTTAAACATCTTTAATGGGATAGTTCACCCAAAAATAAAATTATTTATGTCATAAAACCTGTATGTATACCTCAGTGTAACACAAATGAAGATATTTTGAGAAATCTTTTAGTGGTTTTGTGTTTATACAATGGAAGACGATGTTGTTTGATTGTCAACATTCTCCAAAATCTTCTTCTGTGTTCTGCAGAAGAAAGAAAGATTTGACATGAGTGTGAATAAGTGATGAAAGATTTAGATGAACTATCCCTTTAATGATGATCAGTAATAAACTGATATGTCCCATGTGACGGGATTTAATGGGATGTTTTGAATGTGATGAAGGGTTAGTGTGTGACAGGAGTTTTGATGGCTCACTTTGACACCGAGTACCAGCGCCTGGAGGCGTCTTACAGTGACTCTCCTCCAGGAGAAGAGAATCTGCTGGTGCACGTGCCAGAGGGATCCAAATGTAAGATACACCACACATCACATTAGATCATTCAAATCAATCTGTTTATTGATTAATCACCCAACACAGTTCATGCATTTATTTCTTATTTGCAGCACCATGGCATCACATTGAAAATCTCGACTTGTTCTTTCAGAGAATATCCTTTTTGTGCTAAAATGTAATAGTTTATATAGATTCAAATTAGATTTTCAAATGATGGGTGATCAGATCAAGTAGATCAAGCAGGAATCTATAACTACAGTAAGGAATAACCCAGAACAGATTATCAGCACTGATCATATTTCTTTAACACTTAATAAGTCTATAATCTACACCAGAAGAATGGATTTACCTGTATGCTCCTGGGAGAAATCTTTGAGCTCGTGTAAGTATCAGTTTATTGTTATTTATCATTCTTGGCATATTGGTAAATCTTGGTATTGCACAATTTTGACGGTTTATCATATCTATACATTCCTGTAGGTGGCAGATTGTATTTTTGATCTTTGTTTCAGGCAACTGGTGTTTGTGGTGGCGTTCACAGTGTTTCTGGTTAACTGTGTGGATTATGACATACTCTTCGCAAACAAGTTTGTTAATCACACAGATTCGTCAAAAGTTACACTCCCAGATGCTTTTCTTCCAGTGGATGTGTGCAGTGCTCGGTAAATGTTATGTGATAAACAATATAAATGTATAAATGTTAATGTTGGCGTGATTCAGCTTATGATGTCTGATTTGTTTTCAGGATTCGGGACAATGTTTTTGTCATCTTCATCATTATGATATCAGGGGTCTTTTGGCTCCATCGTCTTGTCAAGTTTATTTACAACATCTGTTGTTACTGGGAGATCAGATCGTTTTATATCAATGCCCTAAAATTGTCTATGGTGAGTTTTTCTGCTACTTTTAACTTCTAAAAACATAATTACTAAAAGAGTGAGTGTATATATTTGTCAGCTGTATAAATTGTTGGTTTTTCTCGTCTTTGCGCAGGCGGATCTTCCGTATTTCACCTGGCAGGAGGTTCAGGCACGGATTGTGGAAATACAGAAGGAGCATCAGATTTGCATCCACAAGAAAGAACTGACAGAGCTGGACATCTATCACCGTATACTGCGATTTAAAAACTACATGGTGGCCATGGTCAATAAATCACTTCTGCCCGTGCGCTTTCGTCTACCTCTGCTGGCCGATACGGTTTTCTACACCCGCGGCCTGAAGTACAACTTTGAGCTGATATTCTTCTGGGGTCCCGGGTCTCTCTTTGAGAACGAGTGGAGTCTGAAACCGGAATACAAACGCGGGGGAAACCGTCTGGAATTAGCGGATCGTCTGAGCTCGAGGATTTTGTGGATCGGGATTGCCAATCTTCTCCTGTGTCCCGTCATTCTGATATGGCAGATTCTCTACGCGTTCTTCAGCTACACGGAGGTGATCAAACGTGAGCCGGGAAGTCTGGGAGCTCGATGCTGGTCTCTGTACGGACGCTTTTACCTCCGACACTTTAATGAACTGGATCATGAGCTGATGTCACGTCTCAGTAAGGGTTACAAAGCCTCATCCAAATACATGAACTGCTTCATGTCACCATTACTGACAGTGGTGGCCAAGAACGTGGCGTTCTTTGCCGGCTCTATACTTGCGGTGTTGATCGCTCTGACTATTTATGATGAAGATGTATTGGCCGTGGAGCACGTGCTCAGCAGTATCACATTATTAGGAGTCTGCATCACAATCTGCAGGTGAGAACGTGAAATGAAATGTTGTTCAAGTGTTGAAGTGTTGTTGTTTCGATCGGTCTCTGATCCTCAATCTGCTTCAGGTCTTTTATCCCAGACAAGCATATGGTGTTCTGTCCCGAGCAGCTGCTTAAAGTCATTCTGGCTCACATTCATTACATGCCTGATCACTGGCAGGGTAACGCCCACCGTTACGAGACCAGAGATGAGTTTGCGCAGCTCTTTCAGTATAAAGCTGTAAGTCATCATTAAAGAAAACTTTCTCTGTGTATGCTAAACATCTTCACCTCACGTCCTCTTTTATTCCTGTAGGTGTTTATTCTTGAGGAGCTGCTGAGTCCCGTCATCACTCCCTTCATTCTCATTTTCTGCCTGCGCCGTAAATCTTTAGAGATCATCGATTTCTTCAGGAACTTTACTGTGGATGTGGTCGGCGTGGGCGACACTTGCTCCTTCGCACAGATGGATGTCCGGCAACACGGCCATCCTGCGGTAAGGGCAGACAATCTCTTATTTTAAGATAAACTTGTTTTTTACAGTCACATGATATAGGTTTTTTTAAGATTATAGGCAGATTTTTCTTTTTTAGCACAAAGAAGAATAGCAACTTTTGACAATTATTAACCATAATGTGCTGTCTGTGTTATTTTTACACATTTTTACACAGTAAGAAGAACATGAACACCAGACAAACTGTTGAATAATTTTGAGTGAGAAGTTTCTCTTAGTTCACCAGAATTTTGTGCTTAAAAATTAGCAGGTAGATATTGTGTGTGGCAGGCATTACTGGACCAGATTAAAGACCATAGTCTGTTTAACCCAGATAAGATTGTGATCTCGTCTTATTTGGTGTTTTCTAGTGGATGTCTGCAGGGAAAACAGAAGCCTCCATCTATCAGCAAGCAGAAGATGGCAAGACAGAACTGTCGCTCATGCATTTTGCTATCACAAACCCACACTGGCAGCCCCCTCGAGAGAGCACTCATTTCATCAGCCAGCTGAAGGAGAAAGTGCACAGAGAAGCCACCGGAGGACCGCAGGGAATCATAACAGACAATCCTGTCTTTACTTCAAATCATTCACTACACGCTGATTCAGAGGTACAGAAAATCATAGACCTTTCAAATCACAATACAGACCATCCATCAACTTCTCTTGTCTTGTCTTCGCAGCCTCGCAGTCTCATTGCCAATCTTCTGATCGGACCCCCGTCTCTGTCCTCGCTGCATCTGGGTCGAGACGGCATCAATCCCGTATCCGTCGGGGTGAGCGAGGGGGCGTCCGCTCTCAGATCTCTCTCTCCCGTCAGCACGAGTCTCCACCTGCGGGGCAGTTACTCATCTGCCCGACTGACACGACCCGATCATCCAGCTGTAGCGGCCGGGCGAGCCATGGCAGGATCAGGGTGAGAGAGCATTAAAAGCAACTGACATCTAAAATATTCATTGTCATGCACTTTAAGATGGACTGATTTTAGGAAATAACTCATTAATAATTGATTGGCTCTCATTCTCCCGCAGTACTGACGCTCGTACCGTCAGCTCTGGCAGTAGTGCTTGGGAAGGTCAGCTGACCAGTATGATCCTATCAGAATACGCCTCCACAGAGATGAGCATTCACGCTCTTTACATGCACGAGGTAAAGCGTTTTACACCAGGACTCAGACACTAAATGAATACATAATCAACAGATTTATCAGTCTATAAACTTACACACAAATAAAACAACCTCAGAGCCATAGAAGAACTTTTCTGTCAAAGCACCATTTCTTTTTGACCTTTTTAAAGTCTAAAACACATTTTTCCACTACAAGGAATGGTTTGTGACACAGCAAGTGAGTGTCTTTTTCCAAACTGTCCAGTTCTCATATACATCAGACAATGCAATAAAACTAACATTACTTTTAAATAAAATATAAATACAGTGAACGTCAGAGATTAACTGTGTATATTGTATGCTGAACAATGCAACAGCAGTCCTGTTGTGTGATAAAACACACATTATTATTATTATTTATAAGTAAGTGTATGTGAATGTTTGTGTATGTTCAGATGCATAAGCAACAGTCTCGAGGTGATCTCTCTCGACACACCTGGCACAGACAGGAGAGCGACGAGAGCAGCGAGAGCGTCAATGATGATCTGGAGTCCACGCGGAACTTCCCTCGATCCAGCACTTTCCCTTCCACCAGCACGTCACACCAGGACACAGCGGCACAGCAGAACTTCAGCCAACGGAGATACACAGGTTAGAGAAAATAATGCTTTTCATTGAAAAGACAGATAAACAGGACGAGCATGTTAAAGTATGATCTGTGTTTGTGTCAGATTCTGTTTCTGGAAGAGTTCAGAGGACACCTCGTGTGCCTATGGGAGGATGGTCTGAGGAGAGCCGAACGGGCCGGCAGCATGCTCCCGTGCCCGAAGAGGGTTCTGAAGACGAGCTACCACCTCACATCCATAAAGTATAAAACTACAACCTGTACGTATGAAGCAACATTTAACTCTTTATATCATCCCGTGGATTCCTTGTACATGTTCTTTTTGTAGGTGAATTAATAGGAGTATTTGTGGATGAAGAGAAACTCATAACATCTATTTACATTTGGACACTGATCACATAAGTTATATTTATTTTCTCTTGGGATGCCAGAAAGAGTCCAGAATTCATATCATATGAGATTTCACATGGCTTTAAATGCGTTATTAAGATTGGATGTTATTAGGGATTTACACTCTCTAATCCACTACATTAGATTATATTATCATCATATTTCTTTCCAGTTATTTCTACAACATCAGACTAACTTAATAAACTGACAGATTCTGATCCTGTAAAAGTAATTGCATTACTATCTTTATCTTAATATCTTAATAGTTTTTTTCTTTTCTCTTTGTCAGACATGTCTTGGCTTTTATTGTAAATGGGGATGTGTACATGAACTGTAGTAAAGTTGTCAGTGTTGCTGTAGGAATCTGTGTTTTCACTCTCGGCTGCTTTTAATCAGTTTGACACAATAAATTAAAAAGTGCAATGTGCCATTACAAACTTTAAAGCTGTACAAAATAATCATTTTTTGTTTAATTTCTATAAGGGATAAACCACTGAAGTCAAGCATGGCAATGTTATTTTTTACACACTGTTGAAAGAGAATGCACTTTATCCTGTTTAAATCCAAAGGATGATTCAGAGTTAGTGAGATAATCGGACACAATATTTAGCTTTTTGTAAATATATTGTTTTAGATAAAGTATGTTATGAC
Source organism: Beaufortia kweichowensis (assembly GCA_019155185.1). Taxonomy (NCBI): domain Eukaryota; kingdom Metazoa; phylum Chordata; class Actinopteri; order Cypriniformes; family Gastromyzontidae; genus Beaufortia; species Beaufortia kweichowensis. The sequence continues at coordinate 19,218,168 of CM032798.1, forward strand.
TATAGAGTAAAACCTTCATATTTGTCAGTAACATGGTAACATCAGTTGATTTAGTGTCCGTGTGGCTCGGGTGAATAAAACACCATGTTTCATTCATGGATGTGAATCTGGTTTATCTTTTAATATCTCAGGACAGTTTTATTTTGGAAATTGTCCAAAAAGTGCATGAAACATTCTCACACCTGTGACTGCTAAAGACAAACTATTTTTGAGTAACTTTCTGAATCTCATTTCTGATTTTCATTAAATGTTATTTTGTTTCACGTAAACTGTCCATCTCTCACATCATGCTTGCAAAGAGAGTGTAGATGTAAATTGTGCATGACCTTTGAACTTTAAAGCAGTATGTGCTTGTAATAATTGACCTGCAAAGAGCTTTTGTGACTTTACCTGATCATCTGCAGCTGTGCATTTTCATTCATGTTTTGAGTTTTCTAGATTCAGTTGTATATTTACATTTTGTACAGTTGTAAATTCATCAATAAAATGTATTTAATAGTTTGTGTATTTAGGTTTTTCCGGGTTACGCCCCTTAAAGGGCATAAAAATGAGATGTAGTTATTTATTTATTTAATTACAATTAGTTTAATTAGATTCATGAAATGATTGAACAACACAAATGAATTAGAATTCATAAAAAAATATTAAATGAATTTGTATGAAACGAAAAAAGCAGTTTTTCTGCTCATTTTACCATACTTTACCCTGCATGACTCTTTTTTCCTTCCTTCTTTAATTATTAATTGTTTGTTTATTTTAGTCTTTATTTATTCCTTGATCTCTTGTTTTTCTGTCCTTGTTGTTTTTTTACTAATTTACATGAATCAATTAAAGATCTCCTAACTGGACAACACTTACCTGCACTTATGAGACAAATAATCCTTCACATTATTGTCACATCATCAGTTTTGTCATCATTCTATTAAAATCAAAGAGAGCACACACATGTAAACAGTGTAATCAAACGCTTTAAAACTATAATGGACATTTAAAAACCACTCATAGCTTTTGGTCATCACCATTTGGTTTATTCTCTACATCATCAACAGATTTCTTTTGTACATTATCATATATTTATTTTTCTATGAAATCCTTTTGTATATTACATCATATTTCTTTTGTACATTGTCGTTTATTTATAAAAGTATAGAATTCAGGAAATTAACTCCAGAGATTTCTATAAAACGTAAAACGAAGGAGTCGCCCGAACAGGGACTTGAACCCTGGACCCTCAGATTAAAAGTCTGATGCTCTACCGACTGAGCTATCCGGGCTCTGACACAGACGGGCCTGCGCGTGCTTTATAAAGCATATATATATATATATTTATTTATTTGTAAAGGTTATTAATAGTTACACGTGAGCCAATTCAAACAACGTTTTGTCTCTCAAAAGTATAACTTCTATAACAGTAACAGTTATATAGACACTATAAACTTCATCGGGTGACATTAAAGTATCACGATTCGCAATAAATATTTTTTAAAAAGAAAATACAATAAAATAGATAATATAGTTCTGAATTTAGGTTTAACATTTATAATAAATCCGCTGCTGCAGCGCTGACAGATCCGGGCGGCGTCCAATCAGCGTTCGAGTTTTCACGTCAAAATTTGAATCAGCCAATCAGCGCGCCTTTTCTTGACAACAGATAAATCTCAGAAACAAGTGTTTATTTTATATATTTTTCCAATAAAACATTTTTTTAATAAATTATATTTATTGTTATTTTACAGTTATTTCGAATTACGGTTATAAGAAAATCGCCTTCTGAAACGACAGTTCACCTAAAAATAAGAGTCCTCATTTATTCACTCTCCTTTCATTATAAAACTGTATGATGCAGAATGTTGATCATCAAAAAACTTTGACCCTCATTGAGTTCTGCTGAATGAACACAAAACACTTGAACACTTTTGTGTTAGACTGAAGAAAGTCTCACAACCACATGAGAGTGAATAAACACGTTTATTGTTACAATCACTTTAACACAATCTGTTTAAGGAGTTTAAAGAGTACAAAAATACTTCATATTACATTAAGATTGTGTTGTAATAGAAAATGTAGTGTGGCTCAAAGTTGTTGTCAAGTTCTGTCCTGAAAACAACAAACCACAAACAACCTGATATAGATTAAAATATTTATTGATTTCTATAGAAATACTGTTCATTAAAAAAACAATACATAAAACTTTACAAAACATGTCCAACCATGTGCAGTTTAACATCATAAATCAAGTGCAAATGTCTATAAAATGTATACTGTGGACAACATGCGTAAAAAATATAAACGGTGTACATTTACAGGTGAAATAGAAATGTATACAAACAACATTTGTTGGAAAAATACCACGTGTTATCGGTGCGATTTCAGTCGCTGAACTGAAATGACAAAACACATCAACAAAATAAGCACCTAAAATAATTTATGAAGATCAAAACAATGACACTGGCACTGGTGATATGGTTTCTTCATTCATCGGTCTGATTTTCTGGCATAAGGATGTGTAGACTGTGAACCTAGAGAGAGAAAAAATCCATCACAATATGCGTCTGATATGCGAACAGGACTGCAGAATCATTTCTAAAGCAAAAAGAATGTGACTGATGACACAAGACTGATCACTTCACTCACCTAATGCCCACCTGGTGCCAAACAACTCAAATACAGCCAGGTTTTATTTTCTAGAAACCACTTCTGTCGATTGCTGGTGGTATCAGGGAGGCTAAGCCTCCTGTCCACTCTGAGGACTGCAAGACGGTAAGGTCAGAGGTCAAATGGCCATAACTACACCTTCCTTTCACCTTTTCAACCCCCAAGTGCTAACAGGGATCCTTGTAGCCAGAAGAGACTTCATCTTGTGTAATCAGTCACAAACCAAAAACCTAAATTTAGCTTTTGATGGGTCATGATGAACTGGTGCATGATTACACAAACAGGTTCCCTAGTGCAGAAGTGTTAATAAGCTAAGGCCGTGTGTCCACCAGTTGGTGTGTTTGTCCATGCTCGGCACCGGTGCTTGCCGTCACTAGCGATCACTTTTGCTCAGCCATCCAATCACAGTGTAGAAGGGGCGGGACAAATACCACACCAACCAACTTTATGTCTGTATACAACTGAAAACAGTGCTGGAAAGAATTTTTCTGTCCACATTAAAACACTTGGGTGGACGCACAGCCTAATGGTGGAAATGTGTGCTAGTACAGTAGAGGTCAGTGACTGCAGATGTTAAGATTGATGTTAAGGAGAAGATTTGATGGTTTACACAAGTCTTACCTGGACAACCGGCTCCCAGACGCTGCTGTACGTTCTCCAGATGTTGGATATAATCCACCAGAGAACGTTCCTGATCTTGAGAGGAACCGAAGGAGCGGTCAGACGGTCCCCGTACAGAACCAGAATACATTCTTCAATGAAAGAAAAGAAACAGTTGTAATATGCTCTAGATATAGTGAGAAATGTATTTGATGTGATTAAAACCAAAGACATTTCACCTTTTATTCAGTCTGATGGGTGATTTGACTGGTGGAACCAGAGACGAGACCATGCCCCGTTGGGTTAAAACATGATCACGGGTGGGTGGAGAGTTAAACGCGGCTCCGGTCTGCTGTGGTTTTAGCACTTCAGTCCTCAAAGCAACACCTTAAGGAGAAGGAAAACATGAATTTGATTGATCCACAAAAGTTATTTGATTTCAAATCACGCACAGAAAATGATTTCGGTATGGTGATGTCATTGCTGACTCACCTGTGCTGGGTCCATTAACCGTTCCTATGCCTGATGAGATTCTCCTCGTAGCTTTATGCCATTTCCTGGTGAGGAACTTCAGTCTACAACAGGACAGAAAACAACCAGAAATAACTTTTTATGCCCGAGAGACTTCATGACATGTCTCTTCTGATCTGAGGTTTGAGGAGGATCTGTGCAGACACATTTCTTACCTGGAGATGGCGATGACAACTCTGACAGATGTTCTGAAGCGGTTCAGGGGTCTGGAGACCTGTGATTGGCTCAGGGTCGGCTGCGCGCCCATACGAGCGATCAGCGCAAGCGTGGCCTGCTCACACTCCTGAAATCCTCCCAGCAGCAGGAGCAGATAACGCTTCTGATACACCAGAGACTTCCTGTAACTCTCTGCTCGCAGATATCGCTCATACAGCCGCTGTATCTGCAGGACGATAGAGAAAACGCTCATGTGTGGAAAAGCATCAGATGAAGCTATTATTACTATAATACTCTACATTGAGATAAGAAAATTATCAGGCAGATGTCACAAGAAAACAAGGTAACTATCTAAGAGTAAACGCAACAATGCAACAGGAGCATGTGGGACACTTATGAAAATGCTAAATGATTCAAATGTAAATTCACTGCAGAGAAAGCCGTTTTGTACCTTGTTGTTGGAGATGATGTCAGAGATGGGTCTGTTTTCATTTCCAGCTGTGAGCTTTGAGATTTCATCTTCTGCTTTTCTTAATGAAGCTTGAAGAGCTGCTTTCTCTTTCTGCCATGATGCCAGTTTCTCAGATAACACGCACTGTTCTGAGACAGCCTGACACAAACACAACATCACACACTTAAAACATCTTTACATGATGAGTGCTGCAGTCGTCGTATCACATCACAGACTTTCTCAAGGAATGGTGCTCTTCACAACATGTTGTATAAAACTCTAAACTCTTCAGAAGAGACGAGTTTATTGTGTTTATTACCTGCTCCTGGTGTTTTAGGATGTGCAGTTCTTTCTCCAGACAGGAGATGGTGTGTTTGAGAGAGATCTTCTCCTCGCTCAGAGCAGCGAGACACTCACAGAACTCTGAGTTCTCCTTCAGCAATCGTTCAATGAGAGATGAAGATGAGGTAGAGTCCTGTAAATACACCTGTAAATACACATTCACTATTATACAGTAAATGAGTGTGTGTTTGTGTGTTACCTGTGTGTTGTTGGTGTGCAGATGTTTCTCTTCTTTCTCCAGGTCTGTGAGAGTCCGCTGGAGCTGTTTTAATCTCTGCTCATCTTTCTGATGAATCAGCTCCAGCTGGAACTGTGTACAGAAATTAAACTCAAAATATATCTCATCTAAACATCTTAAACTTCTTTAAGCTCATTTTACAGTGCTTATGCTTAATCTAACAATGTGATGTCATGAAAAAGCTCATGACTTTAGTTCATGTTGTATTTAGAAAACTTATAGTTTGTTATATTTCAATACACCACCAAAAAGGTCTCGATTAACAAGACATCCTTAAAAAAATAACATTATTTTGTGATGTTTTTCAAAACAAAAAAAGCTGACCTCCAAAGGGGTATGATGGGATAAAAGAAGTTAAAAAACAATTATTTTAGGATTTAAGGATGTTTTCAAAAACATTAATATAAACAAGACAAGAAAAAAAAAACTAAGGAATATTTTTTCAGTACATGTACACTTGTATGTAGTTGTAACATGGTTGCCATGTTTTGGAAATTTGCTTCATGTCTCACCAGTTTCTCATGTCGTTGTTCCTTCTCCACCTGCTCCTGTTTCTCTCGTCTCCTCAGTCTCTCCATCTGCTCCTCTCTCTCTCTTTCTCTCTCTTTCACCGCTCTCATCTTCTCCTTCATCTGATCTATCTCAGCCTGTAAGCGCCCGGCTCGCTCTCGCTCCGCCTCCAGTGTCCGCACCACATCGGTCTTCTGTGTCTGCAGACCCTCCAGAGCGTCCCGGAGCTTTCTCACTTCCTCCTGCTCCCGTCCCGTCTTCTGCTCCGCCTCCTCCGCACGTCTGCGCTTCTCCTCCAGAACCTGTCCTTGCAGACGCTCCAACATGGCCGCCAGGTCCTCGCTCTGACGCCTCTCCTGTTCCAGCTGCAGGCGGAGCTCCTGAATGAACTTCCTGTCGTGAGCGCCGGCCGCTTCCTGTCTGCGAGCTTCCTCCTCCAAACGGCGAGCGTGCTCCTGGGCTTGACGTGAAAGCGCCTCGGAGAGTTCGGATGAATGGGAGCGCTCCTCTTCCAGACGAGAGACGGCGAGTTCGGTGCGTTCGTGCTCTTGAGCCAGCAGGGCTTCACATCGGGACTGTTCGATCTGAAGCTCCGAGCGCAGGTTACTGACCGTGACGCGCTCCTGCTCCAGAGCAGAGGTCAGCTGACTGAGATGTGACGATTGATCGCTCAAAGCCAGACGCAAAGACTGGTTCAAAAAAGGAAAGCGATTACTAATGCATGTGCTCATGTCCCTATTTGAAAACAATATCCATCAGTCAGACGGTTTACCTCCTGTGTTTGGTGGTTTTGCTCAGTTGTCTGTTGGTTGTTGACTCGCTGTTGTTGAAGTTCCTCCAGCAGTTCTTGAGCTCTGATCTGTTCTTTCTCTACAGATATCACACACGCTTGATGTTCAGCTTCAACACTTTCCAGCTTCAGCCTTAACACACAAACAATTATTTATTTACTCAGAGACAACAAACCACAAAGGTTTACTCAATAGAAAGAACATGCGCACACGCACGCTCCACATTACCTGAGTTTGTTCATCTGATTCTTTAATTCCTCTTGATTTATAGATGCTGACTGAAGCTGCTGTCTAGTCTGCTCTAGCTCCGCCTTCATCTCTGACATCATCTTCAGCTCCGCCTCCAGCTGCCTTTGCTGCTCCACCACTCGACTCTTTTCCGCTTCGAGAGAAAAGCGCAGCTCATGTGACAGCGTCTGCTCCTGCTGCAGCTGCGACTCCAGATCTTCAACTAAACACACATGAATGTGCAGTTTAAAACCAGCTGGTATATAATAAACACAAAACACACATCAGCAGATCTTACTCTCTCTGTGCAGCTGGTGTTGTGTCTGCGTGCCCTGTTCTTTGGCAGTGTGCAGTGAATCCTGCAGCTGTTGCAGTTGCTCTTGGCTCTGCTGGGTGCTCGCCTGCAACTGCGCATGCAGACTGCGCACCTCGGCCAATAGGTTGTGTCGGTCTGCGCTGAACAACTGCTCGAGAGATCTCTTCTGCTGCTCCTCCTGAAAGATGACAATTGTGAAATCAATACCAGATAACAGAACGTGTTTTTGACATTAGACACATCGGGATGCGTGATACCTGTTTGTCAAACAGTTTCTGCAGTTGCTCTAGTAAAGGGGTGTGGTCTATTTGACTGCTGGTTGCCATGACAGCCTGAAGCTGAGAGTGAAGCCACTCCCGTTCGCTGTCGAACACGCTACGGACCGCCTGTAAGAGCTCATGCTTCCAGTCTGCATCACCACTGTCAACCTGAATGTATGAACACGGATCAATACTGTAACGACTTGAATGTTTCTGATACTCAGAGACCAGAGCTGATTGGTTGTTGGACATGTCAATCATACTGCACTTCCTTACAGATTGGGCGGTGCTACAAATCACAACGTCCGGCTAGACGAGACGCTCAAGACTCACCGTGGGTTCTCTGTCAGCCATCCGGCACAGCAGCTCTCTGAGTGACAGGATGGTCTCCTGTAAGGCCCGCCTCTCCCTCTGCCAGGAGGGGGGCGGGGCAGGTTCAGAATCAGGGCGGGACTGGCCAGACGGGGTCGGGCGATGTGACAATGACAAGATCCTGCAGCTCTCGTGATAGACGCGCTTCAGCATGGCCTACAGAAACACGTGTGTAAGTGTAAATCACTTTATTCTGTTATTTCCAGACAGCTAAATGCGTTTGTGTTTACCTGCAGCTCTGGTGCGAGGCGTTCATGGCCCTCGTGCATGCTGCCCGCAGCGCTGTCTGTGTTGTCAGCAGGTGACATCCCTCTACAGCGCAGATACTCCACAAAATGAGCATCCAAACGCTCCGTATTCTCCAACTCCAGCTTCAGCATGGCCTCCAACTCTGAGCTCACATCTACACACAAACACACTTCTACACATCTGACAGAAGACATGATGGGATCTCACAAACGCACACAAACACATGACTCACTGCTGCCGTATCCGTCGCTGACCCACTCCGGCACGGACACTGGAGAGGTGGAGCCGACCGGAGAGCGAGTGACATCTGAATCCTCCAAATCATCAACCTAAAATGAGACACATTTAATAACAGACAGTGAAATGCATTAACTAAAACAAATACACAAGTTAAATAACAAAACAACAAAGTCTGTTCCACACAAAGAGAAGTTTTAAAAGACATTTGTTGACAGATGTCACTTATCAAAGTTGAACATCTGCTTACCGTCTCTGCATCTATCGAGTCAATCACAGACAGGTGTTCAGACACGGTGAGCGAGCAGGGTGATGGAGAGCGTGTGCTGGCCGGGTCCGTCTCCACAGGATGAATGAATGTTTGTCTGCCGTGAGTTTTCTCTCTGTCCATCGGTGAAGGTTTAGTGTGAAGCTCCACACTGGCGTCGTGTAGCGCGCTGAGCTCTGAGAGATGAGACGTGTGCAGACGAGAGGGACGCTCTTCGCTGCATTCCAGCCTCCTCAGCACCTCTGGAGAAGAGAGCGAGGCGGAGAGAGACGGGTCACGGGACAGGGCATCCAGGAAGCGCTGCTGGTGTTTGGGACGATGCTCCTGTAAGCTGCAGCGTTGTCGGAGCTGCTCCAGCTCTCTCTGCTGATAGGCTAACTCTTCTTCTTGCACGGCCAGATCGTCCTGTAGACTCCTCAGCTCCGCCTTCAGATGCTGGTTATGGACTTCGAGATCGGCCAGCGCACGATCTTTAGTCTGATGGTGGAAGAACAAGGTGAAGTTTTTATCTGGTGTCAAAAAAGATTGAAGATCAATCAAAAGACATACCTGTCCCTCCTCCTGTAGCTTCTCCGCCCGCTCTGTGCTGCTGCTAAGCCCCTCCTTAACTGCAGCAAGCTCCGCCCTCAGAGCATCATGCTCCGCCCTCAGGTGGATCAGCTGTTGTTCTCGTTCACGCAGAGCGCTCTCGGCTTTGGCCAGGGTCTCTTCAGCACATGTCTGAATATATAAACACACACACAGCAGAACAATCCTCAAATGTCAGTCATTCCAAACATGCAGACAAAAATACTTTCAGCGGTTTCTGATTCACACATCCAACACTAAATGTTTAACTTTTGTGAGATGCTGCTGAACCAATCACAGCTTTGCATACATGATGAAAACATCTTCCTCTCTTCTTCCCTTCAATGCTCATTTAAAATACACAATGAACAGATCCATACCATATGACGAGCTAATCTAAATTCCTCTAAGATTAAGTTGAAGGTTTAGTTTTTAAAGACAGAGTTCCTCATTCTGTAAGTTAACTTCCCATGTGAGACACTGAGGGTGGGACTAAATCTGTCTGTTCTTGTTCTTCAGCTGTATTTTCAGTGGATCTGTGAGCAATTAAAGCAGCTGGAAACCATGTGGTGTCTGAATAACTGACTGTTTACATCACAAGACAAGGCCACAGTAAAGTGGCCACACTACGGCTATAAATGTCTATCTGCGTCCGTTTGTGGTATTGAGCAATCGAGCACTGCTGAGAAAATCAAAGCCATGCACTCCAAAACACACAATCCTACGCCAGAAACTCACACAAAGATTCGATCTAAAGCGTCACGAAATTGTTTGTTTATGATTCGATCTTACCAGCACTTCTTTCTGAGCTTCCTCTCGTTTTGCCACAGTCTCCTCCTGCTGCTCATGCAGCAGTGTTATAAAGTCTGTCTTTGACATCACTTCCTGCTTCATACGCTCCATTTCCTTCTGAAGACACACCTCACGTCTTCTCAGAGCCTCTCTTTCCACAGACAATTCTTTTCTCTCCGCCTCCAGGGCGACGATGTCGGATCGGACTCGCTCCTCGAGTTCTTCCAGTTTGGACCGCAGATCGGCGAGCTCATTCTGCCTCTCCTGCTCTGCGTGTCGTAATGTTGAGACATGAGTTTCCAGCCGCTCGTTCTCCTCTCTGTGCCTCTGAAGCTCCTCCTGCACCTCCTCTGCTCTTCTCAAGCGGATCTCGGTCTCTTTCAGACCGGACAGATGATTCTGCTCTTTATCCTCCAGTTCTCTCACACAACGAGTCAACCTCTCTGCTTCAGCCTGTTTCTCCTCCAGCTGGACTTTCAGATTTTCTACCTCCCGTTCCAACACGGTCACCCTTCCTCTCTCCTCTCGCAGACTCAGTCCGAGCGCCTCCACCTGACCGCCGTACTCCTCCTCCTGTGTGAGCAGCAGTCTCTGAAGAGCTTCTCTCTCTCCAGCAGCACGCTCCAGCTCGGTCTGTAACTCCTGCAGACGAGCGCGAGACGACTGAAGCGTGTGGCTGTTGAGCTCCTGACACAGGCTTTCCTCTGATGCCCTCTGCTGGCGAGGATGAGGAGACCAGGGGAAGTCCGAGGACTCGGGGCTGTCCGTGTTGGGGTCGCTGACCTCGTGGTGGTTGGGGTCGAGCTGGCTTAACTCCTCTTGAAGTTTGTTGATGACCTCGTGGAGTTGCTCCGCCTCGTCTTCTTTGGCCTGTCGCAGACGTTCCTGGTCGCAGCGCAGACGTTCTACCAGAGAGCGCAACTCTTCGATCTCATCCTGCTTTTCCTCTAGTGTCTGTAAATGATGACTACAATTAGAAAACTAGCAGCAACGATTACTTAAAATCCAGGGGTGTAACAATAGATCATGGCATGATATACACTATCATTATAAAAAAAGTTTAACAATATATTTGTTTCATTCTATTAGTTGATCTGCCAACACATGACACGCATCATTATACGTAAAATGTTTGGTTGTCTCTTAGGAGACAATGAAGCGATAAATAGACATTACTTATTCATGTCTATACAGAAGGTTTAAATAAAATCTTGTCACCAATTCTAAATCAAGCTGGATGTACAGAGAGATACAAGTATAGAGATCATACAAGTATATGGTTACACTCCTATTAAAATCCAACTCTTAAACAACTGAATCATCATCATCATCATCATCATGACTGATACTTCAGTGTATTCTACAAAACAAGAAGTGATCCCACATCCTGTCCTGAACATCTAAATCTCACTTTATTATCACTGGTCAGATCCAGTTCCTGCTGTAACTGGAGGATCTGCTGGTTTAAATGGTCGATCTCTAGATTCTTCTCCTCCAGAAGAGCAGATGGAAGTTCAGAGTCGTCGCTGCGTTCCTCCAGTCGTCTGTTCAGAGCTTCAACGGTCTCCTACAGAAGAACAAACACACAGATTTATCCTCTCTTCATCTTCCTCCTCTGTTGGAGTTCTGTGTGACATGACTGACCTGCAGTTGTGTGATGTCAGCGTGGAGCTGATCTTCTGTAGCTCTGCTCTCTCGGCTTCTGAGCTCCAGCTGTAGCGTGAGCCGTCTGATCTCGTCCTCTCTCACGTCTACATCTTTCTCCAGCTCAGCCACACGCTCGGACAGCAAGTCCAGCTAAAACAAAGACAAAAATTAACTGCATTAGAGTCTTTTCCATGTTAACCTGAAAGAAAGGTGGTGGGATTTTGGGTAAAAATGTTCTGGCTTATTCCATCCCTGTCTTTTTAAAGAATTACCAGCATCCTTCTCCTATCCTTCATACCTGTTGCTCTTTGGTCTGCAGATCTTGTTGTGTGGCTTCCAGCTGTTCTCTGAGGTTGGGGTCAGAGGTCATGTCAGGGATACGGTGTCTGGTCTCATCCAGTTTGGACTGCAGGGCAGAGATCTGGAGTTTATTAGCATACTGCTGCTGCTGTAAAGCTTCTTTATCCTGCATGAGAGAAAAACACACACACACACGTCAGAGCTTTATTAAGTGTGTGTAGAGACGGGTTGACTTGTCAGCATGTACCTGCGTGAGCTCCTGAACGCTCTTGCGTGATCTCTGAAGCTCTTGTTCCAGCTGTGTGACGGTCCGGCTGGCCTCAGCGCTGTTCAGCAGCGCCTGCTCCAGCTCACGGATACGACTCGCCAGCTTCTCGATTTCCTCGTTGCGCTCCTCCACGTCGAGCTGACACTGCTCTTTGGCTGCCAGAAGCACACTGTAGTCTTCCATCTTATCTTTGATCAGAGCTTGAAGACTTTCCACCTGCACAAACACACCCAGAAATCACGAGAGAAGACAACAGATATAATGAAAGTGTGTGTGTGTGAGCGAATGAACATGCAACGTGACCGAAGCTGGAGGATAGAGATGTTTAAAGGGCTACAAGCACAGATGATCTGAAACACATTAGGGCAATGAAGCAACAAGACATTTTCCAGAGATCATACAAAGAACATCACAGAGGAAAGGGGAATACATGTGTGTGTGTGTGTGTTTAGGAAGATGAATCACTACATCACTACTGTAAACAGATAAAGACTATGAATGCAGAAGACACGTCATAAGCCATGCAGAAGCTGCTAGAGGACCGACGACAGCAGAGTCACATACCTGAAGAACCAAGTCCTCAATCTAGAACATTCAGTTAGGAAATAAAGCCAGATCACAACATCATTCACTGATATCTCAACACCATTCTGATTCATTTAGTCAACATCACTCACACATGATATTAGATATTAGTTATTAAATGAGCTTTTATATTTCCCTGCTTGTCATTCTGTTTATTCTGCTGTAAAGCTGCTTTGAAACAGTGCTATACAAATAAACTTGAACTTAAGACATTGACCCTTACCCTTTGACCCTTGCCGTCTCCTCCAGCGTGTCCTTTTGACGTCTGTCTCAGCTGAGCCTCCAGATTCTTAATCTCCTGCTGGAATTCGTCTCTCTCATGCTCACGTTCTACCGCTTGTTCCTGAACGCAACACATTCACAAGACGGTCATTTACACCTTTAAAAACATAAAGCAGATCATTCTCACAGCTATAAGCACTCACATCTATAAACTGTCTGTGATGTTTCAGCTGTTTCTCCAGAGCGTCAATGTGCTGCTGAAGGTCTTCGGTCTGTAAGCGATGCTGTTCCTCCAGCTGATGAGCGTGATTGTCCTGTTCCTCCAGCGTCTGCTCCAGCGTCCTCAGACGAGACGCCATCCCACCGCAGTCCTTCTCCGCCTGCCGCTGCACCTCCACACGCTCCTGCCCCAGACGCTCGGCCTCTGCCAGAAGAGCTGCACCAGAGCACGGCAAAACCAATGAATAACACACGTAACGGCGATGACAACAAGCTCACAAATCAGGAAGCAACCATGCGAGGCGGCTGCGGAGCATTTGTGCATCCTCAATGCACAAAAACAAAGCACGCCAAACTGGAAAACTGGCAAAGGAAGAATTACAATGGGAATGAAATTTTAATTATGCCTTTTCGTAAAAATGGATTTTGGATTGTCAAACCAAAGGTTACACTGCAAACAAAAGGATCACAGAATAAGCCAGGCCGTAAAAAAGAAAAACGCAGTTAGTATCCAAATTCTGATGGTTAGCACAAACCTGTCTCTCCCTCATCATCGAGGAAGCCTACAGAGCAGAAAGAGGATTTATGGGATCAAACTAAAGTCACTCTGGCCGTCTCTGAACGATAAGACGTGACATGTTGTTATGTAACCTAAGCACAGATTTACACAGATTCCTCTCTCTCTCTCTCTCTCTCTCTCTCTCTCTCTCTCACCCTTCTCTGTGTCTCCAAGTCCAGTGGTGAGGGCTTCTCTCTGACGCAGGAGGAGTGTGTGATTCTCACTGAGCTCCTGCAGCTGGACGCGTGTGGTCTCCAGCTCCTCTGCCAGACGCTGCTCCTGCGTCTCCTTCTGCTGTATCGTCTCCTCTAGAGCGGCCTTCTCCGCTACATAACCCTCCATCAGACCTGCACGAACACACATGCATATAGTAAACACATGAGAAATTATATTTCTCAAGATAAAATCTCTCGGTTGACACGTCAAGATTTGCTCATGTGCTACACAACTAATAAAAAAAAACAATAGGAGCACATTTTTTTAAAAGCAAACACAAAGTCATATTGTCTAACAGCAGTACTTCTATATTCATATTTTGTAGTTGTATTAGAGTAGAACAGACCTTCAGCCTTGTGTAGCTCCAGCTGAAGTTGACTCTTAAGACTGGCTTCATGATCCAGCTGCTCGAGGAGCTGAGAGTTCTGCAGGAGTAAAGATGTTCTGCCATCACTGCCGTCTCTGAAACGCTCATCAAGAGCTGCGTGAAGACCACACATCTGCTCCAACTACACACAAGAGACAGACAGCAGTTCAGCAACTCTGAATGATACCAAAACAAATCTATCAGATCGAACAAATTCATCTCAAATATACTTGTGTATGAACACCATAAACTGCAGTGTCAAAGGTGAAGTACGTTTCAAATGTGAGAAAATCCAATACACTAGTGCTAGTGTCAGACCTGCTGTGTGGATTCAGAGATCAGCTCCAGTAGTTTATCTACAGCGGTGCGCAGTCGTGTACACGCTCCCATCATCAGCTCCTCTCGTTCAGCATCCATCTCTCCTTCTGGCCCAGAGAACACGCTCTCACAGAGCCTTTGAGATAACTCCAGACCTTCATCCACCGCTGAAGACCAAACACTGCAGTCAGCATCTCCATCCACACCGGCTGCTCCTCCTGATGGACATGCACAGATGATCAAAATAATCCACATGGAGAAAGCAAATGTTAGTTTAGCTTGAGTAATTTTATAAATGGTTTGAATATTAGAAATAGAAAAGACTTAAGATAAAACGCACCAGTTTCGTGTGGGTTAGCGCTGGTTGTGGCTGTCCTAGTGTTGGGCGTTTCTTTTCCAGAGCAAACACCTGATACACAAACCCCTAACTTGCGGTTGATGTGCTCCTCTGTTGCAATAGTAACTCGAAGCATCTCGATCAGCATCTTCTGCAGTTTGTCCCGTGCTGTCTGCACGTCTTCTCTAATGAAAACATAACAGCAGAACTCATGTGTATGTCTACAAGAGTAACAAGGCAGGTGCAGACTCATTCCCAAATCAGTGACTGTCAAACATTACAGTTGTTTGTCACCCGTGCGGGTCAGCTGACCTCTGTTGTGTGGCCGTGTTGAGGTCCGCTCGCAGCATGGACAGCAGATTATCTCCCTCCTGGTTCTCTCGGTCTCTGCGCTGCAGGAGCGACTCCAGCGTGTCCATCTCTGCCCTCTTACCCTCCAGCTCCACCTGCAGGCCGCTGACCTCCGCACGCAACTGAAGAAGAGACGCCACAGACAGGAAACCAGTCATCACACACACAGGAACTGCATAAGCGTTTGTTTAAGGGGTGTCAACTTCTTGCTAACATTTAAGGAAACCATCATGCACCCACAGTATAAGAGCCGCTTTATTAATGTCCCAGAAAAACATTGTGTGTGTGTGTGTGTTGTACCTGTGACACCACAGTGTCGAGCTGTTGTAGTTGTGCTGTGAGATGACTCATCTTGTCTCTGTAGGACAGTTCAGTTTCTTCATGCAGCTGTCGTAAGGTTTTGTCCAGCTCCTCAAGAGCAGCAGCTTTCTCCCCGTCTGCCTCCTCCTAAACGACACAAACACACACCAGAGAACATTTGTGGACAAAATTGTGCAAAATTACCTCAAAAACAAAACCATCAAAACTTACACAAAGTACAGAACAACAAAATCATCATTCAAACCCCCAACACACACAAATCATCTCTCACATGTCCCTACATTTCTGCCCATCTGTAGGATTAATACTGAAAGGACCTCTCTAATTCTCTAAATGGAAAGTGGCCAACCAACCACTACACAACATCAGAAACATCCCGTTCTGAGATTTCATTGATGGACGATGAGTTTCTCCTCCACAAGCTCAAGTCTGACAGCATGTGATGTGGTTTACTGTGATTAACAGCAGTCACAGTGTACAATACAGGATAGAGATTAGTGTTAGTCTGAGATCAGACCCTCGATCTAGATCAGTCCTTCATCAGTACTGAAACAGGCTTAACTATCACTGATAACAGTGACACAAACACACACTTTTAACAGATTAAACAGGGGTGTCAGAAACTCACAGACTATATTTATAAGATGTATAAGGAACAAAAAAAGGAAATGTAAAACTGACTGGAATTTTCCATTTTGAGTCACTTACAGCAAGAATATTAACAATGGACAAGTAAAAAGAGAAATACAAATGTCTATAAATAATATTACATAGAATCACAAGAAATGTAATTAAATGAATTGCCTACCTTTGGCATAAATGTTCAGATTTCCCTAAATTATGACCAGCTTTTATGCAACAAGTCACAGAGATAGTTCACCCAAAAATAAAAAATCATTTTAAACCTGTATGACTATTTTTCCAGAACTGACTTCCATTGTATAAAAACAAAACCACTGAAAAAAAATGATGGCTCTCACATACTCCTCACCTTTATCTGTGTTATTTTCTTCTGTAGCTGTGCTTCAGATTGACACTTCAGAAGCTCCGCCTCCTCCAGCAAACGAAGCCGTTGCCTTGACGCCTGTTCATCTAATTCCCTCCGCAGAGCCTCCAGCTCCCGGGCAGACACGTCCCTCAACTCCTGTGGTATGAGAGAGGGTTCATTTATGAAGTAAACCATTTGATCTAGACATGTATCCATCCAAAAAGTGTTTGTAATAACACACACCTGTATCTGTTGCTGATGCTGCACAGTCAGCACATCCATCTGCTGCTTTTGCTTGAGTTTCTCTACAGTGGCGATATCAGTGATCTCCTGCAGGGCGGCGCTATGCTGATTCTCAAGAGCAACTACCTGACGCTGAAGCGTTTCTAGAGCCGAGTGATGGTCACCCTCCAGAGCTGTCCCCTGTGACGAGAGAGCCTCAGACATCTCTTCCTGCACAAGCAGATATGAAGATACAAGTTTTAATCATAACATGCATTAGTCGGGACAACGTAAGATTTACTTGTTTAAACCCAGAATGCCCACACAAATTAGTTTAACCAAATCTCAGTGCTCACCTGATGAGCTTGACGTAGTTCCATCGCCATGGCGGTGAATTTATCCATATGAACCTTTGCTAGTTCACTTCTGAGTTCCTCTCTGACGGTTTGCTCTTCCCTCCTCACCTTTTCAATCTCTCCAGCGAAGCGTCGTTCAAGCAAGGCCTGAAGCTCACGCAGTTCTCCTTCCTTCTTATCCTGTACTGTCTGGATCTCTTTCAGGTACGTGCTCTCTAGTGTATCCATGTTTGCCAACAATCGATCCTCGAGCTCCTCCCTCTCCCGTTTGTGTCGTGCCTGAAGCTCCGCCTCCTGCGCCTCGAGCTGTGCCAGATTGGTCTCCTGAAACACGGCGTCCAGTTTGTCGAGCTCCACCTTGTGTTTCTTCGCAAGCTCCATCTCCAGAGTCTCCAGGACTGTTTTGTGATTGGTCCTCAGGGATTCCAGTTCCTCCTGGTGGTGTATTTTCAGTTCCTGACACTCCTCTTTAAGACGCTCTAATTGAGCAGCATGTTGGTCTAGAAGAGTCTTCAGGGCCTGTAACTCCACGGCATGAGTTTCTCTCTGTTCATCCAGCAGAGCGTCTCTCTGACGAGTTAGACTCTCTTCCAGTTGCTTTTGTTCTTCTATGTGCCTACAGGAAAGACAAGTATTTAAGCACATGCTAATTTCTGTTCATCTTGACATGGCTTTACATCGAGATTGACATCAACTTCAACTTCATTTATTTATATAGCACATTTAAATGCAACGTTGTTGCCCAAAGTGCTTCACAAAAACTAAAACTAAAATACACATAACCTACATACATTACATTTGTAAAAGATTCTTAAATCAAACTATCCCTACTTCAAAGGCCAGACTAAAAAAACGTGTCTTCAACTGGGACCTAAAAACCTCTATAGACTGAGCCTGCCGAATATACAAGGGAAGACCGTTCCATAATTGTGGACCTACTATTGAAAAGGCACGGTCACCTTTTGATTTCTTTTTCGACTGAGGGACAGTCAACAGCGACTGATTTCCAGATCTAAGTGACCTAGCTGGTGTGTAAGACCCTAAGAGATCACTAATATAATAAATAAAACAAAGTACAAGTTTGTAGCATAATAATCGTCACTGACCTGCAGAGGGCATCCTGTAGCTTACTCTCCATCTGATCCTGCAGTAGAGCATTTAACTCCTTCACCTCCGCTGCCATGGCAGCCTTCGCTGTGCACATCTCTCCATCATGCTGCGCTTGAAGTTTCTGTTTCAACGCCATTAGCTGAGGATTTTCCTCACACTCCAGACTCTTCTGCAGCGCTTCCAGCCTCTCCCGTTCCACATCCAGGAGTTTCTGTACCTCTTCAAGCTTCTGTTCGAGCTCCGTTCTCTCCTCCACAGCGGCTCTCTGAAGTTCTTCTCTCTGTAAAGCCAGACGCTCATCAGTCTGAGCCTGGAGCTGCTCTCTCACTCGAGCCAGATCTTCAGCGCTCCTCTGGGTGACATCCTCAGTCACAAGACTCCTCTCTGCATTCTGCACATCCTTGAGGTCTTTCTGATGCTTTACACAGAAAAAAACAGGATTAAACCAACAAAACAGTCTACTGAGAATGTCACGGTATTGCCACAGGGTCTCACAATCTCATGTTTATGCCTTATGACTGCTCTTAGTATAAAAGGTCATTGGTTGGAGACTGTAGGGAGGTAATGAATATAAATGTGTACACTCACTGTCTCCTCCATCTGTCTGAGACGCTCGATGTGCTCTTCAGACGCTCTCTCCAGATCCTCCGAGTGTTTTACAGAGAGTTGGGACAGCTGGTTCTCAAGCTCGGTCAGTGTGATCTGGTGCTGGCGAGTCCTCTCCATCACCTCAGCCTCCACCTGTCTCGCTACATCCTGTGCCGACTGAAGCCGTAACTTTGTTATTTCTGACATGAGAGAGGAAGACAGAAAAATTTGTGGTGTTTTTCACTTGGTTTCTTGTTCATAGTATGCTTACATGTGGTCTTCCCCAAAACGAGTCTCTTGTTTCCTGATATGGTTTGTTTACAGCCAATTTTAATTTACATGACCATTGAATTGCACAAAAAAGCAGCACAATTAGACATTGGCCTGTAAGCGAAGCTTTACCTTTGATGTGATTGTCTGATAGTTTGGCCCGGAGCTGCTCCAGTTCATGAGCGTGTTTGGTGTTCAGCTGGTCGATGTCTTTATAGTATCGGTCTGTGAGTTCAGTTCGAGCCTGCAGTAAATCTTCTTTATAAGCCAAAGTCATGCTGGACTTCAGCTGCTGTAGTTCCTGCTGGTGTCTGTTCTCTAACTGCAGACGCAGACTATCCAGATCCTCCTGTACACAAACACACACATACACTTACTGTACAACAATGATACACACACACAATCTATTACACATAGACAGAGTGAACTGCAAAGAAAAAGTGAAAAGTAGGCATTAAAACAAAGTAATTTCAGGACAATATCAAGATAACACCACCACATTCTCATGAAAATAAAGTGCAGCAATAAATCATCAAAATTAAGACCAAAAAGGTTTCTTTAAGAAAAACTTATTTCATGTGGACTTTAAAGAGTTTGTGTTTAAAACTCTCATCTTACTAACACATCCAAAATGTACCTTGTGTTTCTCCAGTTGTCGTGTGATTTCGGTCATAGTGTCTTCACTGTTCTCTTCAGAGACAAGACTACAAAACACAACAAGTGTCATTTCTAAAGAATCGGTTATTGTTTTGCTATAAACGCGTGCGTGCTTCAAATATTTTGATCAGATGTGTCAATCCAAACCTGGCATCCCCAGTTTTGATGACCGACTCCTCCAGGGCTTCTTCTACAAGACGGAGTTGCAGAAGTGCGATCTCCTCTCGATGACTCTCTTCAGCTGCTCGGAGTCTCTGCTCGAAGTACGTGCGGAGGTTCTCCAGCTCCACCTCATTCTGCTCTTTGATTTCCTGCCGCTGTTGAGTGAAATCTTGCTTTAAAAGCTCGATGTCATCGACTCGTGATGAGCGTGCTAGCAACTGCTCCTTCAGCTCTATACAAACACAGTTACAGGTCAATACAGGAGGAGACCACGGAGACGTGTCATAACATGTATGATCCGGTTTACCTCCGAGCTCTTGTCTGCTGGTTCTCATGCAGTCCAGCTGAGACCAGAGGTTTGAGATCTCCTGTTCTGAACTGGCCTTCATTTCATCCCTTTCTGACTGAAGACGCTCAACCTTGTGAAAAGAATTTTCCTCAGTACAAACCCAAAGAAAAACATTTCTATTGTAACCTGCAAAGTACCTCTTGCTTCAGCTCTTTCTCTCTCTGTTCTAGGGTTCGAACACGATCCTGTTGCTCTTGCAACGTCACCTTGTGACACGCAACCAGCTCCTCAACAGCACCTGCACAGACCAACATTTATCGGTTTGCCATTATTGCTTTAATAGTTCCTGAAGCATTGCATTAACAATGCAAAGGTCATGGGTTCAGTCCTCAGTGAACACATACTGATCAAATGCATAAACGCAAACATGAATATTAATGTTGGCACTCACGAGCAGCTGCATCTCTATCAGTCAAGGCCTGCTCGAGTTCCTTTTCTAGATTCTTCAAGTCATCTTCTCTGGAACGCTGCAGTTCTTCTAGTCTTTGCTGCGTTTCAGTTAGTGATGTCCGAGTCTCAATGAGGGTCGTTTGGGTCTCGCTCAGTTTCTCAAGAGCATAGTTTAATTTACCCTGGAGTTCTGTCCTGATCTTCTCAGCCTCTGTCAACCACTCAGCTTTAAGATTCTTTAGAGAGAAATTAAATAAAACTTGTGAACTCGACCAGATAGAAAGATTTGTATTCGATAGGCAAGAGTTTTGGGATTCAAGTGAACTTTTACCTCCAGTTTACTGGCTTGTAACTTCTCCATCGAGCTCTTCTGCTCCAGAACTCTCCTTTCCAACTCCTGAGTCCGATTATCTACACAAAGAGAGCACATACACACACACACCCAGTTAAAAGACATTGTGCATAAACTTCTATAAACTTGAAAATATAACAAAAAATTAGTGGGGAGAAACACTGAAATCTGAAAAGGTCCTGTTTTTTCTCACCGATCTCCTGCTGATGCAGTTGCTGGGTTCGTTCCACGTGCTCTCGGCTCTGTTCCCGGAGTCTCTCCAGCTCAAACTGTTGTCGTGTCTGCAGCATGGCGCTCTCCTGCGCCCATTTCTCACGCAACATGGTCTGCAGCTCGCTGAGGACCGCCTCCTTTTCTTTCTGCATGGTGTCTTGAATGTGTTCAAGCTGAGCCTCATGCAAGTTAGTTAAACTCAGACGAGAGGCTTCTAGCTCCAGATTGTGCTGGCTCTGAAAAACCCCACCAACACTTAATGTAATTAAAACACTGAATACACAAACATCAGATGTTGCTTTGTGATCAACAAATATTACAACAATATTACGAAGATCCTGTAAATAATGGTTACTACATCTTGAAATGAATGTAGAATGAGTATTTACTTGTGTTTGAAGCAGCTCGGCCTGATGCGCAGCCTCCAGCTCATCCCGCAGCTCTCTGAAGAGCTCGTCTCTGAGCCTGTCCATTTCCTCACGCCGGCGGTCTGACAGCTCAGATAACTCTCGCTCACGTTCTCTCTCGTGCACCTGATACAGCAGAGAAACAGACAAGACTCATGCAACTGATGCAAAGAGTTTCAGGTAAACAAGTGATTGTGTAATCAGACAGCTTGTTCAACCTGTTTGATCAAGCCGATCTGCTTCTTCTGCTCATCTTCAAGGTGTGAACGCAGCTCAGAAAGTTCTCTAGTGGAATGTGAATTTAACCCTTCAATCTGGAGGTAAGGGAACATTTTTTTTATTAAAACTTTTATACTAATGTGAACTAGTGAAACATTTAGTATTTTTTAATGATGAATGTTTTATCTAAGAGCTTGCCAAGGCCAGTTTTTTGTTTGATCTTCTCACCTCTCCGTGGTGTTTCTCTTCCAGGCTTTTCTGCTCTTTCTCATGTTGTTTCTGTCTTTCCTGCAGATTGTGTTTGACGGTGGTGAGCTCTTCCAGTAAGGCGCGCTCCTTTTCCATGTACTCCTCTTCTGCCTTCTCTCTCGCTTCCTTAACCTCCTTGAGCTCTGCGTCCTTAACCTCCAGATGGTGCTAAAGAAAAATGTGTTGAATAATGTAGAACAACTAAATGATCAATCAATAATAAGAGTCAATCACATACTGCACAATAGGAATAAAATTCAAACCTCAAAGTCCTTCAGTTCTGATTCCAGAACCTTCTCCATGCTCTTCACTTCATTCCCCAAAGCTTGAAGACGTCTCTCCATTGCAGCTTTCTCCTCCTCCACGTTTGAGAGGTTCTCTTTAAGGCACATGAGTTTAGACTCGAGATCTGTCTTGTCTTTCTCCAAGTCCTGCAACTCTTCAACCTTCTCATCTACTTCGGCTTTGAGCTGCTGAAGTTCCTCGTTGGCTTGATTTAGCTGTAGGGTTCTCTGACCGAGCAAAACTGAAGTAGTCTGATTATTTTCCTTTAGTTGCTCCAGTTGAGATAGAAACTCATCTCTTTGAGCTTGTAAAGAAGACAGAACTTCAATGTCCACAGAGTCACCAGCTGCTTTCTGCTCATGGGCGTCTTTCACTAACTGCTCCTGATGTTTGAGCTGTAAGAGTATCTGAGCTTTCTCCTCCCTCAGCTCCTTCAGCATCTCCCTCATAGATGAAATCTCATTACTGGAGTCTGTGATCTCCTCATCGTCCTGTATGTTCTTCAGGTTGCCTTTCTGGCTGATAATCTCCTCACACTGAATCCTTTTTTCCCGTTCCACCTCCAGCTCCCATTTGGCTTCCTCAAGTTCCTCTGAAGCTTTACTCCAGCGCCCGTGCCTCCTCCAGCTCTTCTGCAGAACATTTAACCTCCTCTTTAAGAACCTCAAGCTGTCGTTCCCGGTCTTCTAGTTGTTCTGAGAGATCTCTGCATTGCTGAATCAGGAGCTCTTTAGCCAGGTCAACAGAACCGGCGCTCTCATTCAGATCTTCTACAGCAGAGCTTGAGTTTTGCCATTGGGCATCAGTGAAGGACATTTCCACGTGTTGGTCTTCTTCAGTGTCAGGGACTACAGACAGTTGTGGCTCTGACACGCCACCGTTGCATGTGACATCATTAGGAAGATCTGATCTGTGAAATATGACCTCACTGTCGAGCTCAAACTGAGATGTCTCAGAGTTGTCTACAAGACTTCCTTCAAGTAAAGAGCTTTCCTGAGGCTCATCAGAAGTCAAGTAACGCTCCATAAGCACATCCTGAAAACCACTGACAGAAATGTCAAAACTGTAGTTTTTTCTCTCAGCGAGCTCTTTAACAATCATTTCTTCATTGGAGGGCTTTTCAGAGACTTCATTCCAGTTTATTTCCACACCAACATCTTCTGAAACACTTCCTTCAGGATGTTGTTGTCGTGCCTGATCGAGAAGCTCTTGAATGCATCTGATTTCATCCGAGTGCTCCTCTTGTAGGCGCTTGATGGCGGTCTCGTGAGCTTCTGTGAGCTGAGCGACATTTAACTCCCTTTCCTCCTCCAGAGCCCGAAGCCTGAGATCATAATTGGAAGCATCAGCTTGGTATTTGGAACGTAAATGGCGTTCAGACTTCTCTTCTTCCTGAAGACGATTCTGAAGCTCATTTACAAGGTTGTTCAGTGTGGCCATTTCTTGATTCAGTTCATCTTTCTCCATTTTATACTGCTGGACCTCACAGGCTTGTGTTTCAGCAATCTTAAGCTGCACCTGAACCTCCGCCAGTTCAGCTTCCATCTCCATCCTCTCATTCTCCATACGGTGTATTTTCTTCTGAAAAGCATCTGCTTGTTCTTGTGCTCGACGAGTGTTCTCACGCTCGTCCTCCAGCTCGGCTCTTAGCCTTTTCACTAGATCATCAGAGTTTGAGTCAAAAGTGTTTTCTGGGAACACACTGCATACATCTAAACCAGTGTGTTGGTCATGGTTCACATCTGATTGGTCAGCGTCTCTGTGGGTAAAAGCATGCTGAAGCTGAGACAGGGACTGCTCCATGACATGAAGTTTGTGCTGTAGGTCTGTAATCTCAGCTTCCTTTTGGGCCAGCAGACACTGTTGCTCCTTGGTCATCTAAGAAACAAAGAAACAATGTAACTGAACAACTTATGTATAAATCTGTTCAGCAAAACATTTATATGAATATGAGAAAGACCTGTTGCGAGACCTCCAGCTGTAGATGCAGATGACTCTGAGCCGCTTGGGTCAGATCCACACATCCTTGACTTTTACTACGCAGGTATTCTTTAGTCTGTATAGAAAGAAACACATGTCAACATCCTCCATAATGTGCATGAGTAAAATGATCACATTTTGTCAGCCACATCTAGACATAAGGAAAGCCAAGCACATCTATACAAAACATTTCTTCAAGAGTCAACGCAAAGTCTTTAGGTTCACACAGAACAGTTTAGTCTGACTATTGACAAACCCAATTCAGACTATAAGGCATATGTTTATTTATTTATTTATATTTTATCGCCATATCAGCACCAATGGCTATATTCATGGCAATCAACAGTATTTAAAAAACACACACAAAAAAACCCATATGCTTAAACACTGACATATATATGATGTTTACCTGTTGTAGTTGTTGTTGTAAGGCTTGGATCTGACCCGTGAGCTGCTGTGCCTCCAGCTGTACCTGATCTCTGCTCTGCAGCGCCACCTGCAGGTTCTCACTCAGCTGTGATATGATCTCATTCCGCTTTTCCACTGCAGCCTGCAACTGCTGTAGGAAATATTGTCAAATCAGATATTCGTGTCCCTTTAGAACTGGGTATCCCCACCAGGTGAATAAAGTAAGTCAGATACTTATAGAAAGATGACGTTATAATCCTCTTGATTTATAAAATATAAAATGAGGATACATCCATGAAATCTGTTCAGCATTTCCTTTTCCAAAGTGCATTTTTGCAAATCAATTACAGTAAAAACTACACTTCAGAAAGCAGAATTCTGCCTCAGGTTTGTAGATCTGTGTGCAATCATGCCAACAAATGAATCCATTTAAATGGACAGATGTAACCCAGTTCAAAGAGACCGTTTCTTCATTCTATTTAAGGATAATGGCTGTTACATGTCATAATCTATCCTGGAATGAAGCATCTCAGTATCTCTGAGAAACAAGATGAGATTTAGTTATGGTCACACAACTGGGATTATATGGACACAAGTGGAAAGGTAATACAGCATAGACAAGTGTATTAAAAAGGCTTTATGTGGGGGGGCAAAGCTACACTGCTTTTGTATTTTCTGGTGCATGATCTGGTTCAGCTTGAAAACTTATGGATGGTCAAAAATGTACAAAATATGCATTAATTCAAAAGAACACAAAGTAATGGTCCTATTGCTTCATCTGAAAATCTAGAACAGTCTTTCGTGTTTATTAGGGAATAAAGGTTTACCTTCAGTTGTTCTTTGCCACCGTGTGCAACTACAATCATTTCAGCGAGTTCACCGTCTGTCTGATCAGGCAGTTCTGACCCAGACAATGAGCCGTGTTCATGGGTTTCACTGATCTCTCTGCTGAACTGATGGATGTCTGGACCTTCTCCATCATCAGGTCTGAGTGATGCCTGCAGGTTTAGACAAACGTGAATATTCTTCAGTTTGTGTTACCATGACTACACTGCCCCTAGCAATGTTATGCCAGCTGACCTATTTATTGTGTTTGGTTGGGGAGAGAGAACAGATATAGCTCACAAACACACTAAAGGCTAGATGTAAATTTCTACTATAAGCAAAACACCTGCAAAAACAAAACCGTGTGGAATAGGAATCATAGAAATCATAATATGGATGTCACATGACCAAATAAACGTGAAAGTTTGTCAGTTAAGTTTATTAGATATCATTTCACAGTCAAATGACTTAACAGTTAGTAATAGTTTCAGTTATTTAGTTTTAATTTACCACTTGAAACCTGGAAATACAACAACTCCATATTTAATAAAGCTCATTCCAAATAATAAAGACAAACCTGTCCCTTGTCTTCATGATAAAGGTCTGTATGCGGTTCCTCTAGGTGGCGCTCTTGGGCTGACTGGTCATTAGTCTGGACAGTCTGGCCCTTCCTCTTCGTCGTCTTTTTCTGCGTCCCCGAACTTTCGCTTTTTGCCCGGCGCTGTCTAAAGTGAGCAAGCTGCGCCACAGGTTGAGGGACAGGTAGAGAGAAACGTACATCAGCATGAGATAGCAAGAACATAAAATCAGCATTTTGTAATACATTCACAAATACAAATACATTCAATTTGTAATACATTCACACAAAGCAAAACACAACGTCCAATGAAGATCAAGTCAACTCAAAACCCAGTTAAAAAGCTGATATCCGAACACATGATGTCTCTCAGAACAGGAATCACACAGATATCACGATGGGTTCTTCATCTTCAACAAATCATATCTTCATCCGTCTGTGGAGAATATCTGATCTCCAAGCATGACACGTGGTGACGACTGACACGCTTTTCCTTTTCAGAAAAACTGCGATTCTCCCACCGCACTTACGAAACTAAGCCTAGATTAAATCAAGCTCAAAAGCACCCTGCATGACAAGATATGACAATGATGCATCAATAAGCAAACATAAGCATAAAAGCCAGCAGCTGTTAAATGAGACCGCTTCAGAATCAAGCACGTGACAACAACACACCAAACAAACAGAATGCCATGTGACTACTGAGCAGATCCAAAACAGTAAGTAAAATGAAGTGTGTAATGACAAGAGATGCTTTTGAGGAAAAGAAGGGGAGGAGGAAAAAATACAAGCAAACATTTGACAGTACAGATTAACTGGAGCTGATCTCTCTGGACTAATCCTCTAACCCAGATGAGTGTATAAAGTGAAAACACACAAGCAGACATTTTAGCTGGATTACACATGTCCTGTTTTGGTAAATGCAAGTCAGATCAATGCGTGTATAGCTCACAAAGTTTAAAAATCACATCAGATGCTGGAACAATGCATTACATACAAGACTGAAGCCATCACCTCCATAATAACCACTAACTGCACATGAAATTTTACAGAGAGCATTAACTTTTTTTCCCCAAAAGTGTTGAACAATGAGCTCTTCAACATCAGGTTAATACTGAACTACACTCAATCCAGAAGTTCTAGAGATCTACTAATAACAATGACCAATAATGCTTTTCTTTATGGAGAAGCCAATAAATGATCCATAGGCAGATCAATCCAAACACTGATATACATTTTTCTGAGCCTGAAATAAAAAACAAACAAATACAGCAAACAAAAAACACTGACAAAAACAAAATGCATACTTGGACATCCTCATACAAACATCAATATTATTTTCAAACATCAATTTTTTTTCCACAAAAATATGTCCCAAATGCAGCCTACTTTGATCTAGTTTATTCACCCAAAATAAAACAAATGTTAATTGTTTATTCATGTCAATCTAAGAACCTGTACGCTTTTTTTTCTTCTGCAGAAAACAAATGATGATATTTTAAAGAATGTTGGTAATCAAACAACATTGACCCCCATTGACTTCCATAGTAGTCAATGTTAATGTTAGTTCATATTTGTAAGTTGCTTTGGATAAAAACATCAGCTAAATGCCTAAATGTAAATAGTATGAACAAAAAACCAAGATGTTTCAAATAACGAATACTGACAACATAATTTAAACTAAGAAAAAGCCTAAGCATAAGGTATGGAAAGATGAGCAAACTCATTCATATGTGAATAAGATGCACATCCAATAAGTTAAATATACACAGCAGGTTCCTGTAAACTGAACTGATCAAGAATCCCACAGATTTACTCACAAATCTCTGCGAGACCAACATTTATTTACCATTTAGTTTATTCCGCATACAAACCCAAAAACATTCACAAAGCCATATATTCCATCTGACAGACATATAATGGCACAGTAATAACTTGAGGAACGTATATTAGCGCATCGTAAACTCAACATTGAGTCATACAAAGAAGTTTATAGTAAGACTTGCATGAAGAGCAATAGAAGTGCCTGATAACTTTTGAACACACAAGTGGTTATACAATGAAAACCATGAAAACACTCCAGTAACTGAAATGACAGATACGTTTGCAGACTTGAATAAAAACTAAATAAATGTGTTGAATTTCTCCACTAGCCTATTGAAAGTAACAGTGCTAAATGTTAGCGCCCACCTTTGCTCGTCCGGCCGCTAATTTCTTCTGCCTTTCATCCTGATCCATCTCCCGGATCGAGGACTCTCATGGGGATGAGAGAAACTCTCGCGGGTGCTCCACGCAAAATGAAAACACGTTTCTGTTTAAACTCAATCGATTTTCTCGCAATGTTTTGTGAGTTCAGAGATTTCTTGAAGAGTAACTGTCAGTGCACATTTCAACATGGCCGCGAAGTCTGTTTATGCCCGCCCTTATCGGATTGACAGTATGTGAGAACCTATCAGAACAAAGTATGAGAACTTTCCAGCCAATGATATTTAGAGTTGTAGAAATGCACCTGCTCTTTGAAAACTCCCTCCTTTAAAGGCGATTGGACCGGTTGACCAATGACTAAACGTTTTTTACAATGACTCTTTGATTGACAATTGCAGTAACCTATTATATTGCAGATAGAAGAACCGACCTCTCTAGTATTGCTTCTGATAGGTTGACTGGTTGTGATTGACACATAAGAGAGCCGCGGGTAAAAGCCCGGGTGAATACGATTTCAACAGTTTGTGTTTGTGTTTTGCTTGCGTAGCAACTTTTGTGTAAAACGTAGCATGTTGTATTATATTGTAATATAATATCATGTATAATTATTTTTATTTGTAATGTTTTTTTAGCATGCTTAATGTTCTGGAATAGTGCACAGTGGAACAGAATATAAAAACAATTATATGTATATAGTATATGTATATTATGCATTTAAAAGTAATGTTTTATTTACATGTAATATTATTTACTGTATAAAACACATGAATATATGTAATAAATATGATTATATATATATATATATATATATTCTTATTTATTTATTTATTTACTTAATGGAATAGCACAATTATGTGTAACATACTGTATATCATCAGCCCATTTGATATGCCTCTTTTTGGATGGATCCACCATATTACAAAGAACAGCCTCGATCTGGACATGTAACTTAGCAACTCATAAACACAGACATGTTTTTGGCAACGAAGACACTTTTAGTCAGCAAACATGGACATGCGAAATTTGTAAGAGACTATGACATTATGCAGAGTATACATGTAGAAATGACATTAAGAATGTGGCTTGTAGCCCATGTGTAACTTTTAAACAAAATTAATAAACAATCTGATACACAAACTGATCAAGTACATCTAAAAAGTGCTATTAAAATGGCAGACCCAATGGTTGACCACATGACAAGACTCAGACTGAAAATGCTGGAGAAGGTAAGTTGAGTTAACCTGAAAGATTCATGCATTGTGTCAGAACCACAAACTTATATTATTCATTTATGTGTTTGTTCTCCTTCAGAGACTGGAAAATGAGAGAAATGATAACAGCGAACGAGAGGGTTCAGCATTTTCCACAAGTATGAAAGTTACTTTTGAAAGTTTTGTTAAAAGTAGTAATATTTCTTATGTAAATCATTCTTATACATTTTTTAAAAAGCTTTTTTTTTAGCTGGCATGACTGGGCAGATATGTTTTCTTAATTGTGGTTGTTTCTGCCTAGCCTAAAAAGCATAAGTGCAGAAATTATTTACTGAAAAGAAAATCAGATGAGGATGCTGAAAGTTTTACACATGATACATAGAATATGACATATAGTAATTGAGTAATTTGTTGTTCATTTAATACAGTAAATTAGTGATTTCTTGTTCATTCATTCAAAGGAAGTTATGATGGACAAGCGTATGCATTACACAACGCTCTGAGACGCAAGAGGAATCTACTGCAAAGACTGAGGGTAGTATTGATCATTCCAACATAAAAAAAAACATTATTTAGCTAAACAACACAATACTGAACAAAAATGTACTAATCTACTATACATTTTATATCATACTATCATACTAAACAAAACTAAATTAATATCTAAAAATGTTTTTTGTAAATGAAAAGTCATTGCTACAATACAATAACAGATGTGTGTGCATTTAGCAGGATGAACATATGATGGAGGATGTTGGAAGGCCACACACATGGGGTGGAGCTCACAGGCCATATCATCATGAACCTCAGCGTTGGCCACCCCAGCATGTACCTCCCGTCCACATCCACCAGATTCCACCAGCGGCACCTACACCTGCTCCTCAACCAGCACCTCCTCCTCCTAGAATCATTCAACACACTGTATGAAAACTATAATCACAACTGCCTCAATATGCACAAAATATCTACATTTTTTTCACTTAAATGCTTTATAGTGTAGTGTGTGTTTTAAAACACACGACTATATCAAAAATAGTTTGTCTGTGTGACATGTATGTACTTCTGAGTCCTCTGTCAACAAATCACATTTATCCATCCTTAAGGTCCCACAACAGCCTGCTACCATTATCCAGCAGTTACCACAGCAACAGCCTCTCATAGCACAAATCGCTCCACCACAGATTTCCCCCTACAGACCAGGAAGTATAAAAGAAGGTAGAGATCTATAAAAACGAATAAGATTTAACATACAGTCATTAGAGATTATGATCTCCTCTTTATCATTGTTATGATAACAGATATGGTGGAGTTAATGCTCATGCAGAATGCTCAAATGCACCAGATCATCATGCACAATATGATGCTGAAGGCTCTTCCATCAGGAGGGGGTGTCAGCCCGGTCACCCATTTAGCATCACATTCAGGGCAGGTAATAATCTATGAATGTTGTGTACTTACTCAATGTGATATTTATAAGTTGTAAGTTATGTTGCTTTTGATATTGTTTAGCAACTTCAGTCAAAAGTTAGAGGAGGCGGAGTCCATCACCACCATCACTATGGTCCTCATGGACCACCTCTTCCTCCAATTGGCTACTCTGTTTGGCCCCCTTGGATGCCAGTAGAACAAGGCGGGACTTATCAGCCGCCAGTTCAGCATGTGATTGGTCCAGTAACTCTACCTCCCTTAAACACGTAAGAGTTAACTGTATAACTAACTAAAAAAGTCTAAATCTTACACTTAATCTTAAACTACACATAATTAACAAGCAGAATCTAAAATCATTCACAAAAACATTTGCTGACAGATTTTATAGAGAATGTTATGTTATATGTTTTAACATTTATGTTATATTTTATGTTATATGTTATAAATTTATGCTAATTTAAAACATTGGCTGACAGTTCTTGTAAAGTCATGTTACATACTTCTAATGACTTTTGACATTCTTCTAGAATGACGATTGATGATGTGAACTCCAGGCCTCTGAGATAAACACATAAAGTATTTATTTTCTCTTTATATTTAACATTTCTATCATTTTATGTATTGGTAAAACCAGTCCAAGCTATTGTTTCAATTATCTGATTTCTCCTTTTTTCAGGCTGATATGCACACAAAGTGCAGACAAATCCCTCTTCACATCTGATCATGAATGGCACATGATTTTTGTTAATCTGATCGTTTATTTTACGGTAATAAAGCTGCACGTTTTTATTGTTGTTGTAGTTGTACTGTTATTTTAATTTTATGATCAATTAAATGACATATATATACAGTACTATATTACAAGACTTCGGTCGTTCTGCGCAGTGCTGCATAAAGTTACGTCATGTCAACGATGTTTAACACACTGCACACGCTAAAGTTACGTCATGTCAACGATGTTTAACACACTGCACACGTTAAAGTTACGTCATGTCAACGATGTTTAACACGCTGCACACATTAAAGTTACGTCATGTCAACGATGTTTAACACGCTGCACACGTTAAAGTTACGTCATGTCAACGATGTTTAACACGCTGCGCACGCTAAAGTTACGTCATGTCAACGATATTTAACACGCTGCACACGCTAAAGTTACGTCATGTCAACGATGTTTAACACGCTGCACACGCTAAAGTTACGTCATGTCAACGATGTTTAACACGCTGCACACGCTAATGTTACGTCATGTCAACGATGTTTAACACACTGCACGCGCCTTCTCTGCCATGCAAAGACTTGAAGACTGTAGAGTATTTAAAAACCAGAAGCTCATCCACCCATATTTTCCTCCACTATGAGTCATGTGATGTACATTGGCGCTTCTGATTGGTTGGTTGATTTCGCTCACGAGATTCTTAGCAGATTGTGGCTTTAATATCACGCTCTTAGATCATACAGTTTTTAATAAAACAATAAATGCAAAACATACATGTTTTATTGTTTAAAAAGCATGGTTTCCGACCTTTCCACATTGATTAGGGCTGATCGCACTGTGATGGGAGCAGTGCGGAGTGGGAGGGCTAGCCGATGACAAATCAATGACGCAGTAACGCACAGCACTGCTAGCTACGGAAGGCTATCGAGAGCGCGAGCTGATCCTGTTTCTCGATGACAGCCGTGACGTTAGAGACCTGGCACTAACAAACGACACAGAGTCTTATTCATCGCGGTGGTTTGTGATGTATGAATGGATAGTTGACGGATTATCGTCGCTCTTCGTGCCTTTTTCTGGTGGTAAATCCGCAGCGTGGCCTAGTGAGAACGGTGAGGGTGAAGCGCGCGGCGCGGGCACAGAGAGCAGCAGCAGCAGGCCCGCCAAACGACACTATCAAAGGTGAACTAGTCCATGTTTACATTGAGTTTGAGCTTTACTCATTATTTCTGACTGCTGTCAGTGAGTTAACTAGTGTCTTACACATTTACATTTGTCTTTAAATGGACGGTCAACAGTTAATCGATACTGTCGTCTCCTAATATTTGCTTTGGATAAAAGCGTCAGCTACATGTAACTCAAATGTCATTATATTTGTTCAAATAAACAATGTGCACTCGAGTGTAAACGGTTCATTAATAGTCTGTTTGCTGTATTTGCACAGTTTTATGTAAATAAAACCAGTAAATATGATATGGCTTTTGTAGTAAAACCACAGTAACCAGATGTTTACTATGATCTCACTATAGTTGTCATAGTTTAGGTTGTAGTTAAACTGTGATCATACCAATGGTAATCAATCGGACAGAAAACCATGTTTACTATAATACAACTTAACTCTTTGTCTTCTAAGGAATTGTCTTTTACAGTGTTGTTTAGAAATTGTTCGTAATTGTATGTTGTAAAAACATAAATATGGATTTTCTTAAAGAAAGTCATGTGGTGTTGTGTGCCAGACTAATAACGGAAAAGGTTTAAAGGAAAAAAGTCATAATTTTATTGTGATTTTAATATAATTGATTTGTTTTTCTGTTTATTGTGTTTGTTTTTTGTTATAGTGTGTATTCTGCTGATGGTGTGACAGAATATCCAGAGATCAAAAGAGCAAGACATGGTAAATATTTATACTGGATTACTGCCATCCAAACATCTGTGTTACATTAACATCATTGATCAGAATGAGTCAAACCTGCTTTAAATCTACAGATGTGATAACCAGAGTCTTCAAGAAGACCATCGCTGGAATCACAGGGTTGTTTCGTTCGAGACGCCACAGAAATGGCGAACATGCAAAGCAGAGATCTTTCACACAGGTATGACCGTATCAATAACAAGCGCTTTGTTTTTTTACATCAGCTCTTAAGCTTTTAATGTCGTTCTGTTTTCTGGTGTCTCAGGTCGGCCGGGTGTCCTTTAGGGGTATTGATGACATACACAGCAACACTTTGAGTACATGGATGCAGAACGGCGGGATGGGTGAGTGTGATCGTTAAATTCACATTTTGGAAATACATTGTTTATGATTATTTTAATTCTGTGTAAATTAAATAGACCATCAGAGTAACCATGATCATGAACGTTCACCTCATAACATTTTTCATGCAAAGAGTTGCTGTGTAATTAAATGTAAATTTATGTCACATTTGAGCAGATTGGCTTTCAGGTAAAGCTTCTGTGCCGTCTTTGCAGTGTTAATGTGGCTTGTGTCTAATGTTTCCTCAGATAAACCTATGGAAATGGGGCTTAAGAATAAAGAGAGAACGGCACCTAACGTCCACCACAACCCACAGGCTTTAAGGAAACCTGAGTAAGTGATACAGGATGATGTATTTACATACGCAAACCCAGAAGTTACTTCAATTCAATTCAATGTTATTTGTATAGCACTTTCTCACACAGATCATTGTACCAAAGCAGCTTTACATGTATGGAAAGATAACAGTCAGTGGTCAGGGGTTCAACCCCTAAAAAAACCCCTGACATGACGTGTTATAGTTGCAATCCGTAATAAAGGACACACATTGCCATTGATCGCATCTATAACTCACTATGCAGTTACAAGACACAGACATTTACTTGCTTAAGTGAGTGAATAAACATGAATTATATATAAGGTGGTAGAATGAATTTTAATTATCAGAGCCATGGGTGCAAGGAAGTTGTCTTGGGTCGCACCGGTTCCCTCCAAAAAATAATATGCGTGTAGAAACGATGTTCCTACTATTTACCACAGCAGGAATAAATGTTTTATCAGTTGTGAGTTTTCAGTCTGGATTCAATGTGTAAATTCACGTAGAATCTTTGTGTTTATATGTTGTGTAGTGGAGTAATGCTGTGTAAAGGAGGTCAGGACAGAGTCCGAGAGATTCCCCAGCGCAGATCACTGAAACTGATGCCGTCCTGTACAACACAAGGACTAAACACGAAACCATCTGAGATGGAGGTTACCAGCCGCGCACACAGACCCTGTCTGACCGTGGAAGAGGTAGAAAGATTTTGTCTTGGTGTCATTGTATTGTTTGTTTAGTAGATTGATCTGATGTGATTGTGTTTTATTCAGGCATTGAGAGAGAGCGATCGAGAGCATTACAGGATGCTTGTTGAAATGGCCTCAGAGAAATACTCAAAGAGTAAACCCTTGCCTTTTGGACGGATGAAGCCTCCAATGTATGTTTAGGAATGTTATCTCGATCAAAGATCTCTGACAATTGCATGTGAGAGGACATTAACAATATTTTCCTAATATTGTAGCTCAACTTTCCCTCTTGATGGACAGAAGTCCACCTCCTTCAATCGCACTACTGACATGAGTAGACCTGCTCCAATGAGAGGTGAGAGATCATGTGTGATGTGTTGGACACTCGTCCCGGATTGTTAGAAATGTTTCCCTCGTAACATTTCAATGTGTTTCTTTTCAGCCATTTCTAACATGTCTGTATGGAGGGATCCATTATCACTGACACATAAGAAAGAAAGGTGCTTTACATTCTTATTCTCTTGTTGCTTTTACAGTTCACCTGCATATATTTTACTTGAATTTTTTCTTCTCTGCTGAAGAACGATAGATATTAGTCGGACCTACACAGGAAGTGATGTAAAGGAAGGAAGCCTGGATGCTCAAAGTTTGAGAAAAATTGTAAGTGCTGGTCAGGGACATTGTGCCATGACAGATGAAGAATTATTAAAATATTAATACATTTCTTTGTGGATATATTTTTATCACATTATACTTGTGGGCTGTTTTGTATTTTGATCTCTTCAGCCTGTAGATGTGGATCTGTCTGCTGAAGTTGAAGCCAGATTAAATCTGAAGGAGAAAGATGTGGCAGCAGGACCTTTATTACCGTCCAGACCTGAAGCTCTTAATGATAAAGTGAGACGTGCTGGTGAGGAGTTTCCAAGACTCAGCAAGGTTTGTTTCTACAGAAGTTAGTGGTGCTTACAATCACTTTGGCTTTTGCTCCTTTTGTAGGTTACAAACCCCTAAACATAGACGGTGATCTGCATGCCATGTCTTAGTTTAGTAGTCTTCGTAAAGGTTTAACCAGAATGTAGATCTCAGTTGGTCCACAAATGTCTGTAAATGTGGTTGGGTTTTTCTTCTGGTGTCATGTTGTTTGATTTGTGTTTGAATGTTGTCTGTGTGGAACAGGAGATGCAGCAGGAGGTGAGCGCTGCTCTTGCTCAGACCGATCCAAACCTGGTTTTGTGTAGTGCTTTCAAACTGCGTATCACACAGAGGGATCTGGCAACCCTACAGGAGGGCAGCTGGCTCAATGATGAGGTAATGTCTGAAGGCTTATATGTGCCGTATCTCATGTGTTGGTGTGACGCTCTGATGATTCACCTGATGTGTTTAATAAAGAAATCTTCCATCAGACTGTTTTCAGCATTTGAATCTTGTCATTGTCAGGTGATCAACTTCTACATGAATCTGCTGATGTCACGCAGTGAACAGGAAGTAGGCAGCAGAAAGGTTTATTCGTTCAGCACTTTCCTCTTTCCGAAGTTGCTCAGTGGTGGACATGCAGCGGTACGGCGCTGGACTAAAGCTGTAGACCTCTTCCTGTACGACATCATCCTCATCCCTCTTCATCTGGGTGTTCATTGGGCACTTGCTGTGAGTGTTTAGTTTTGTACAGACATGTTTATATACTGAATATGAAGACACTATTTAGATGGACATGTTTACATTTTGTAATTTTGACCTATTATGTTATTATTTTGATGCTTGAGGAATGGTGTGGTTGGTTGTGTGAAGCTTTAACTATCATTATTTGAATATTTTGAATACATTTGTATTACATTTTGCTCTGTCTAATATTTTTTTAGGTTGTTGACTTCAAATCAAAGTCTGTACGATCATACGACTCCATGGGCCAAAGGCACGATGACATCTGCAATATGATCCTGTAAGTCAGACTGTTACAAATAATTGTCTGTACAGAATAATTTAATTTGAGGTTTAATGATGATATTAAATGTGCATGCAGTCATTTTGTAAGAAATTTCTAGTGTTTGACGAATATGAATATGTTTAAAATATTGTAGACTTTCGTTGCATCAGTAACGTGATAACGTGAGTTTTATTGTACATGTATCAGGTCACCTCACTGGAGTAGACTCATTAAGATCACATGACATTTTATATAACATGACATGAGTAACACAAACTTACTTTTATATGATGCTGTATCCATGATGCTTTGTGTCTGTATAAGTCACTGAGTAAAGCTATGAATCAATGGGTCTATGTGAAGATGATATTTGGCACCATCTGATTACTCTGTCTGTCTGTTTTTAAAGGCTTTATTTGAAAGAAGAGTCTAAAGTAAAGAAAGAGAAAGATCTGGACATCTCCAAGTGGACAGTGAGCAGTCTACGGCCTACTGTACGCACCTGTTTAAGTTTTATATATGATGTATATTTACACATAGAAAAACATAGGAGAAGTAGCGCATCTGAATGGAAAAACGTGTGAAAGAGTTTATCTCAGTGATTATTGATAAACTCATCTTTTATAGGAAATCCCTCAGCAGAAGAATGGAAGTGACTGTGGTGTGTTTGTGTGCAAATATGCTGATTATATCTCCAGAGGACACAGCCTCTCTTTCAGACAGGTACCACTTATTCATATATAAAAAAGTTTACACACAGTTGACAAAAATGTTTCTCACGTTCTTCAAAATCTTTTAATCTGAAGGTGTGTATTTCAATGTTTGAAATTACTTTTGTAGACAAAGAAATGAATTATGTTGTCATTAGAAAACTTTTGAAGATGATCAAATGTAACACAGTGTTCATTTATTGTCATGTATCGAATCATCTTTGTGTTTCTCTTTAGAATCATATGCCGTATTTCAGGAAGATTATGATCTGGGAGATTCTCAATCAGAAGCTGCTGCAGTAAGAGGTTTGAGAATCAGATTGACCAAAGCACAGGACCACCACGCGTCTGTCTCTCTCTAAAGACATTTGGCTTCATTTCTAGCCTGATGCAGAATTTCATCTGGTTCTTTATACAGGACAGTGGATTGCTGGTTTATGCACAAATGACCAAATCCAAACACTAAACATGCAAATGTGAGGCTTTAACACTGGACTGAGATGTGAATAGATGCGTCATGTTATTAATATGATTTTTTTTTTGTGATGATGTCATCATAGTCATTCCATGAATGTAGCATTATCTCCCGTTATTAGCATTAACATATCTCTCTTTTCATCATATTTGCATTAAGGTATGAGGACGGTATTTATTTTGTTTGAATGAGATGCATTGATGTGTGAACTTATCTTAGGTGTGTTTTACAACAAATAATCTTGCCTGTCGGTCTCTTGGCGCATCTTGAACAATGGCATGGTTAAATGTGCATGACGATGACTGTACTTGCACTGAACTTGACAGTATTCAATGGATCCCATATGTGTTTTGTGTCTTTAAATAGACCTGGCCACAAGTGCCTTGATCTCAGAACAGCTCGTGTTTTTTAAAGCTGTTCAATTATATTGTCAATGATGACTATTATAACTTTAAAGCTTAAATTACTGCAGCATCCAACACGCTTGTGTAGGGACTCGAGTGAGTTAGATGACAGTGAGTAGATATGAAATACTATATTTATAATCCCAGTGGCTGTATTAGACTTTATTTTGATTGAACTGGAAATGGGAATCGGTGCCAAACGGACAGTTCAGTGATTCATTTCTGCAATATTCCTCTCATCCAGTTAATACAGGATCAAAAAGTGCTTTATTTCTAACTTGAAGTGAAGAGAAAGGTCTATATTTATTTGTGTCCATGTGGTTGTTTTCAGAGGATGTTGATATGTTTGTGTTGTAAGTGGATGAGAAGAACGTCTGACGTGAGCTTTCATAGAGAAATGAAAAGGCCCGCTGCATATGTGCTGTTTTTGTCATTAATGCAGAATGTTGGTCATTATTTTTTTAAGTAATAAAGATGTGTAATAAAATATTCTCTCTCGTTTTATCAGTAAAACAATCCTTACAGTACCGATAGATGGCGCTGCTGTATTTCTAATGCTTATGTCATTTCTACATGTGTGGTGCTCATTTTATAACAGCATCTGTTCAATGTTTTTAAAACCTCAGGAGTAAGAAAAGCATGACAAGACACATGAAAGATGTGATTAAAAATCTGCCATACTCAAATATTCATTTTTGATCTCCTCATAATTACATATAAACATAAATGAAAATGAACTGCAAAAAAACAGTGTTTTGTTTGGGATTTATGAGAAGTGTTGTCAGGAGGATTTAAACATAGCGTATAAGTTAGATTTGCTTTAGTTCATGTTTAAAATCCACATGAAATCTAAATCATCACTATATAGTTTAATACATGTTTTTGTTCATGTTGTTAGTAATCTTATGTTTATGGAATTATTCTTGGTCACCAATCAAGTCCTACTTTTTACCACCTTCCCTTAATCCATTTATTAAACTCAATCCATTTATGATCCATAATATCAAGTCACACATACATCAGCACTGATTATTCTGAATGAGTTGTACAGTTTTAATTGAAACTGGATATTAAAACACCTAATGAGGACCCATAATGAGTTTATGAAGACAATGATTTAATCTTGTGTGTTATACATTGATGTCCAGTGTGTTTGTTTCCATCTATTAGACTGTAGTGATCTGCTGCTGGTGTCATATAAACACACGTGTAATCCTGCACAGTGTGTGGAAACACAATCCTAGTGTATGTTTTACACTGTAAGTGATGCACTTCCTGTTCTGTGATCATGTGACCCAAACCATCATTTATTCATATCACTGAATTATTCACATCAACAGCTGTTCTTCACATACTGTCCTATCTGCATGAGTTCCTCTTGAAACTGATAGAAATCTTCCTATTTAATGTTATTAATAATATGTTTAGCACCAAGTCATGTGTAGTGTCAGACATTAATCTCTGTTTCTATTAGACTTTATAGCATTGTCCAGCTACTGAAGACAGCAGTTTACATGATTAAAGACATCTTTTAAATACACCTATAACATTAGCTGAACTCTTAATTCTTTCAATCCAAGTTGTAACATGCCTGCTTCTTTAGACATCAAACATGCATGTATTTCTTTTACATCTCGTAGTCATATTGCATGAAAAAACATCATGATAAAAATATCCTTTTAGGAGTTCCTGAAAGTCATTCATCACCTCAGGGTTTTGTGCCAGAGGTCAAAACACGGTACGGCGTGAAGACGAACGTATTTGTTTCCTCCTGAGGAGCATTCGAGACAGCCGTAGACGGTCTCCCGTCTCTGATGACCCATCCCACACAGAGCACATGCACCTTTAGGAATGTTATGATTGAGCAGATTAACACGCGTGTGCTTCTCGTCTCTCAGGTAAGCGCTGGACAGATCCGTCATGCTGGTGGCCTTCTCATAATAATCTGTTACCACATCATCCATGTACATGTCAGAGTGTGTCAGCTCCTCAAATGTTCTGTCATCTACGGCAAACACGAAGCGACAAATCAAGAACCGTAGAATATGATGCAAATTCTATGAATATGTCCTCATGATCTCACCTGCTCTGAAAGGATTCCCGTAGATGATTCCTGACAGAAATCTTCTGAGTCTTCCTACTGAAAAGCGTCCGATAATTCCTCCGATCTGTTCCCGTATCTGTTCCCTCTCGAACCCTCCGGCTGACTCTGGTGCTACACATATATCTGATCCAAAGCCCAGGAGTTAAATCAGTAAAAGCAGGTGAGCATAGTGAAACTACTACATACATCATTCCAACTTACCAAGACGTCCATCCAGACGAACATAAAGCTCAAACACACTGAATGCTATAGTTGTGTGAGCTGGAATGACAATGGCTTTATCTCGACCTTTAGGGTTTCGACCATCATCTATCTGAAACTGTGTGTGAGGTGATAAAGAGGATCAGAGATCTGCAGAGATCACAAGCTTGTACACACGTGAGTTTTGATTACCCTCATGGTGGTTCTACGCATCCCGGCGTGAACCGTGAGAGAACATTGCCGTGTGGTGCGGATGCTCTCCATCACCACACACAGAACGGTCCGTCTGCTTTCTTTAGATTGACGGATCAAGCAGTGATCCAAATCAACTTTCCTGATACAAGTTAAAGAAAAACCCAGAGAAAAAATGTTATTACTCAGGAGTTCAGGAGTTTGATTTGATGGAGTTCTCAGTTGTGTATC
The DNA here is from genome assembly GCA_019155185.1 of Beaufortia kweichowensis. Lineage (NCBI taxonomy): Eukaryota > Metazoa > Chordata > Actinopteri > Cypriniformes > Gastromyzontidae > Beaufortia > Beaufortia kweichowensis. Next base: position 19,259,101 of record CM032798.1, read on the forward strand.
AACTTAGTCTCAGATGTTTCTCCTAAAATGACAAATCCAAAAAGTTCATATTGAAATCTTCAATAATTCTGACTTTTGACTTCTGACCAATCTGAGTTTGTGTCATTGTTGAGATCTCTTTTAAAACTATAATTTGAAGTTATATTATAATTTATATAATATAACTATAATTTGAAACTATAATTTCTCACAAAAGAAATCATTTGTGAGATTTCTGACTCTATTTCCCAGGAGACACTCATGAGACTTAAACAAAAGTTTCCATTTAATCTCATTGATGTCTAGGAGAAATGTGTACATTTACATTTCAGAAAATAACTGAGAAATGAAACGTCACCTTGAGTTGAGTTCTCTCAGTAGTGTGGGAACCTCCACCTCATGTTTGGTCACTATTCCAAAAGACGCTTTTACCGCCACTGAATCTGACCCGCTCACGTTAACCCCCACGTCATGGATCAGATGATTACCCAGACGTCCAGTTAAAGCCACATCAGACTTGTCTTCATAGTTAAGGAGTTGATAAGAGGAGACACCTGCCAATCAAACAGAGCATGATATCTTTCCCATAACCTTCTGTATTTATGATTCATCATTCATTTGATCTTGAAGTTTGACACGTACCTGCAGTGATCTCTTTCTCTCCCACCAGTATGTCTTTCAATGAGAAGGGAGTTGAGGCGTATTTGGTCTTCTTCCAGAAATGTCGTTTTCTCTTCCTCGTCACCAGACTGAGAGGTTGATATCGGTCCGCCTCGCTGAGGCTCGGCACAGGGACCAATCGACCCGTATCTCCCACCTGCTTCACAAAATTCTTAGTGGCTGCGGTGAACATGACTGAAGTTCAATGACAGTACAGCATGTTGTGTAAGTTTATTGATTGTGTGTGTCAGTATTGCTGTATTTCAGACTGAATGAGGTGCTGAACACTCGGCTCTGTCCACCTTCTTTATAAATAATGAAGCGGCTGTAAGATGATCCGGCTGTTCTCTATCATATGTGTACTGTTGTGTCTTATCCAGTTCAGATGAAAAGGCCCGATAACATCACATCTGTGATAGAAATGACTCGTGGAATGTTGGGTAATTCCATGCAAATATCATTTTTGTCATACTGATAGTTCAGATGTCAATATTTGCTGGTTGAAATACTTATGTGAGGTCTTTTTAAATCATTTCTAAATCATTTTTTAACACAAAAATAACTATTTGATGTTCTTTAAAGAGTCGTCTCTTCTTCATTTGTTGGCTGTTATTGCTTCTGTTTTGCGTACTGAAATTCACAGAAATCCTACAAAGTATGTTTCCTCTCAAAAACATTTTTGATGAAGGTTAAACTGGTCTACGTGAACTTCATTTACTGTATAATGATCTTTCTCGTACTGACCGGGTCAACTACAGCCAAAGACATAATAAATGTTTCACGCTAAGCCAAGTAGAAGAGGAAAAACATGTGTAACAGACCAAATGTTATGTCATGTTTCACCTGAATGATATCTGTAAAATAACAACTTCTGCTCTGAGTTCAAATTATTTAATAAATATAGATATTTTTAAGAATGTTAATAATCAAACAACATTGACCCTCGTTGACTTTTATTAAATAAACACCGAGAACCACCGAGACATTTCTTAAAATATCTTTTTTTCAGTCATCTGTCTTTAAGGGTCTCGCATGAATAAAACATGCAGGTATTCTTTTTTGTGGTTCCAGCTTCTAAGAATAAGTTTGTTCTTAAATCTTGAAGGTTGTATTTGTGGAAGGAGTCATGAGCTCATGTGTGTTCTCTGATGGGTGGAGGACTTCACACCGCTCAAACATTCAAAGAGCTTTTGTCTACACTTGTGTATAGTCAGTGTGTACACATGTACAGTAATATTCTGTGATGTCGGCCAGGAACATCCCTGAGGTCAACAGCAGTTATGACGCTAAGCTGTGAGTTTGTCTGTAATGGGAATAAATCGCTTATTTAGAAGTGAACAAACAAACTGTAGGAGAGGTGAACTTAAATAACAGAGAAACAGTTTTTACTTGTGTTGAAGTAATTTACCATTTCAGATTGTAGATTTGTGTAATCAGGCAGTCAGAGTTTTATTGACCAATCAGACGCTTTGTGTGTGTTGTGTACTGCTTTAACTGACCAATCAGCAAGCTCCTTTAGACCTTACCTAGACTTTATGTTTCTATTATTAAAATGATATGTTGTAACATGTTTTTATAAGGATTTCAACAGTTCAGTAAAAACACTCTTTTGTGTATACAAGTTTACATTTACATATAAATATTAATGTTGTTGTGTTTCTTGTATTACACGATATATAAACTAATAAGAATATCTGTTAATGAGCTTCAAACTCATGAATATTAATGAGGGTGTTTACTAATTTATGTTTTCCATCTTAACAAATTCTCATGTTTATCACTTCATTTGCATTCACTTATATGTGTAGATATCAGGTGGTTAAGATGACAGATAATGTTAAACTCGGCTAGTTGTCACACTGTGCAGGATTTATCTTCTCTCACTGTGATTATCTCTGTTTTACACATTTCTGTGAGTCCATCAAGCAAAATCCAAATGATATTTTTTGTAATCTTAAAATCATATCGTCATTTAATATAAAAGTTAGATAATGCAACTGTTAAATTTAAAAAACTATTCACGTGTATTTCAGCACAAAGCGTAACAATCATACTCTTGTGGCCAATTTTCAGTTTTGTTCTCTTTTTATGGCATTGTCATTAAAATTTTTTTTTTAAAGTGTGTGAAGCTCAATAACTGTAGGAAAAGAAACCAAATGTTTAGTATAACAAAAAAACACCTCACTGCATAATCTACAAACACATTTATGTGTGTTTAGATGAATAAAGTCCATGTACAGTATGTGAGAAATGAAGAAAACCTGACGATGTTAAAATCAGCTGTCTTTACATTTGCTCTGTTATTTCATATACATTCCCCTTCATGTTAGTGAAGATGGAGTTATTTTTGCTCTCTGATGAGAGGCTGGAGTGAAGAACCACAGGGTGGAGGTGTAGTTGTCATCCTGCAGCGAGCGTCTGCGCAGACACAGTTGGCAGCTGTGCTCTCGGGTGGAGTGGGCATCTACTGGAGTGAATGTTAAACTGTGATTTTTAATTCTCTACCTCCTGTGGACGGCACGGGCCTGCCGTCAGAATGACAGCACTTCATCATATGAGGATATCTGTACGGCTCATCGTCTGTTTATCTCAGGTGTTCTTCATCACATGTCAGGATGTGAAGATCGGTGAGTAACCTGTCTCACACATTATCAGCTAAACTAACAGAACAGGTGAAGAATGACCATCAGTGCATGTGTTTGAGACATAAATGTGTTCAAATGCTTGTAAAGGGTGAAATAACGATGACCTGTGAGTAACATGAAAGAAATTCTTATTATTTTGTCACTTACTTAAAAAGAATGTTTATTTATTAATAAATAATTTTTAGTCTGTGCAGTTAAACTTCATAATAGTGAAACACAAAGATGAGACTTTTGCAGAAATGCTTGTAATATAAGTATTATATGTTACATGTGATTTAAGATTCACTGCTGAATAATCCTACACAAAAAGTTGAGCTTTTAAAAAAGTTGGCAGATATATCAGAACAGTTTTGTCTTATGGTGGTTGGTTTAAATAATGTACATTACAAAACTGTCCAAATCTATCTGAATGTATCTATGTGATTTATCTATATCTATATGATGTAAATACATTATATGCATTACATGTAATGTGTGTATGATGTGTATATCTAACTTTAAGTTGCTTAAATTATGATCAGTATTAGTGGATGTTAGGTTTTAATTGAGTTATGTTAAATTGTCCTGCTGGGTTGTGAACTAGACTCAGCTTCATGGTCTTGTATGTAATCATGAGGTTTTCATGGACCAAAGTAAACCATCAATTGTGGTTAAAGTTCTTCCCAAAGGAGATGCTCGACACACCCAATCATATGGCAAATAGATTCAGAGCGCAAGATAATCACAATTTGTTTAATTAATCAGCTGATGTTTTTAGATTTTAGGGATGTTAAATATAATCTGATCTGATACACATCAAACACTGTGTGTGATGGGAGACATGTCATGACACAAGAGTGTTTAATGTTTTATGTGACGTTCTATCTGTCATAACTCACAGCATCACTTATACAGTCTTTATATACAGTAAGACTCAGATCACGCCTCTGAGTATATAGAAAAGAAATAACTCTACATAGCAGAGGATGTTTTTGTTAAAAGCTTTAGACGGAGGGCGTGTCTTTACGCTTAGACAGAAATAAAAGTTGCCCACAGGCTAAAGTTAAGCACAACCTGTAATAGAGGCTGTTGTGGTTTCTCTAAAATAAGACATGTGCTTTTCCACTAAATTGGTACTTACTGGTTTTTCAGAACTGTGTTTTAAAATATACTGTTTCATACAGCTGACTGTAAGAGCAGGTGACTGCAGATTCATAATCAATACAGAGATTTAGCAAAGGTTTATTTTTGCTTTAAATACATTTAAAATGAGAACACTTAGCATCTGCTGTGATAATTATATATGATATGATATCAAACAAGAATAAATCTTCAGGTCGTACATTAAAACAACACACTTTATACCGTGCAATGCAAACTATTCAATTTTATTTTCAGTTCATATTTACAGATTGATTGTGTCATTTTGTGTGTCACAATCTTAAAATCTGTATTTAACTACTGCATAAAATGAATGAATTTCTCTTTAAAATTAAAACAAAAAGTCCATTTTATAAATGTATATTTTCTTCCAGTGCAGTTGTGTTCAAAAGTTCAACATTTCATAGTACAGAGAAATTTCACTCAGACATCTTAAGTACTTCATGATATCATTTTGTCAACACTAGTCCACAATAGTTGTCATGAGGGCCAACAAACGTCTCCTAAAAATGATAGTTGTCGCGCATTAAACTGTCTGCATTTCCATATGTCTATATCATTAAAGCGCTTTCATGAAGTTTTTTTAATGTTTCATTATCACTTGATGATGGTGTAGAATTAAAAGAACCCAGACACCAACATAGTCTCTGATGCAACAGTCTTTGAGCATCAAAACCATCATTTATTCTGTCTGTCATCTAGAGTTATCATTCCTCAGACACAACACTTCTCCATGAGTGTATTTATCATAAAGCTGTGAGCTATAGACTCACAGATCTCACAGTATGTCTCTTTATCACTGTGTCACCATTTTCTACAGTGTAACGGAGACCGGGGCTAGTTGTCACATGAATCTTGATGATCCTACTGATCATCCCGAAAACATTCCTGGGTTGTCCACACTTGATAATAACACTGCCAACTCAGCTGAATTAACCCATAATAGGCTGTTTAATGGCAGGCTCTCTTGTGACAACATGCCCCAGTGACAGTCAGTAGGTGTTTAGTGAATGTTATCTTTTTATCAGAGCAATAACACAATGTTCAGTAACTTTTGTAGGCAAAAGTATCATAAAATAACACTGGACAGGCGAATGTAGGAGAATATTTTCAAATGAATACTTTTGTTGAAATGAATGTTTGATGTGGTACAGTAGATGAATATGAAACTGAGAGTAAATCCTCAATAGACTGAAGGTCTCTATAGCTGCAGACCTCAATTACAGGGTGTGTCATATGATGAAATTACCAGTTAAATGAAGGCAAACAGAATGAGATGAATGATGACTTTGGTTTAGTTCTCAGAGAGTCTAAAACTTTCTATTTATATTATTTGATTTATATTTACTCTATGTTGCTATAGTACATGGATTTAACAGTGTCCTATCAGTTAATACATTCTGTGGCCTATACAGTCTATTCATGCTGTTTATTGTGTTCCTATCCTTAAAGTTTCATGTCCAGTTCAGGTTTATTTGTTTTTGTAGCAGTATTGTTTCAAAGCAGCTTTATAGAGCAAACAAAAACTAAAGGATACAGTGCAAACAAGGAAATATTTAAGTATAATATCTAATATCAGCAGTCTCCCAGTGAGCTATTTGAACTTTGTTTAATTATGTGGACATTTTATCTGGAAATCTAACTTTTCGCCCATGGAATTGCAATGCAAGCATGAGTTATCACAATTTCTTATGACATAAATAGTTCTGGCAGTAAAAAGTAAACCCTTTGAAGTAAACCCACCCTGAAGCATGAAATCTTGGGAACCGCAGCTCCCTCGTTCACTTCAGTATGTTTTATAACAGTTTGTCCTGACCAATATGGCGGCGCCGTTGACCCATCACAGTAAACCAATCGGAACAGTCCTCAGTGCCTTTCAGCCAATGGCATTGGTTTGGGGCGGGACTAAGTGTTTTTCTGAAGGGTTTGTTTGGGACGCACGTGTGTGCAGCAGCAGCAGCAGTCAATCATCAGTTGAGTTTAATGTTATCAAAATTAATATGGAATTTCATACAAACACTGTGAAATATCAGATTTGTACATTTTCTTTTTTGATGAAAGTAGCGGTTAATACTGAATTATCACAGTTTATCGCTGTAAAAGCAGTCTGTATAACCATGATAGTGACGTAAAAGGTTAAACTCTTTGATAAACTGTTATTCCTTCTACACTATTTCTGTCATAATCCTGAGATTAAACGTGATGAGCACATTGGCGTCCTAAAAATACCGAAATTAAAAGTGGGATGTTTAATGGATTTGACTCGACTGACCTCTGCTGGTGACTTTGAGTAACAACACGAGACAAAATGAACAACCTTTTAAAAATATATACTAATACAGTCATAAACATTTCTTACTGGTTACAAAACTTAATTTTGCACTATGTTTACTACAACTTTCATCTTTATGACAATGTGATTATTTTTCTGTTTATCTTCATCATCTCTGTTAAACCGCACATGTCTGTCTGTCCTTCTATGCACATATGTGTATGTATATATTAATATTCTCTTATAATTATTGATTGTGACCAGTTTATATCAGACTGTAGTATATCTAAACAGTCAGGTTTGAAAATGAAATTTTTGTGTTGTTGTTTTTTTGCTCAGAGAATATTAAAGGCTGTAAAGATGGTGATCAGATGTATTCAGAGAATGAGATGTGGAAGCCGGAGCCGTGCAGATTGTGTGTATGTGATGGTGGACGTGTGATATGTGAAGAGATCCGCTGTGAGGAGATCAAAGCATGTGAAAACTTCATCATCCCAGATGGAGAATGTTGTCCTGTGTGTCAGACCTTCGCCAGTGCACGAGGACAAATCGGTGAGGGTTTCCCTTATTTACATTTAGGCATTTAGCTGATGCTTTTATCCAAAGTGACTTACAAATATTAGGAGACAATGAAGCGACACATCAAAAGAGGAAACAATAGTATGAAGAAGTGCTTTCCTAAGTTTACAATGTTTCACAGTGTTAGATAAGAACCTGTAGAGGATGATGTCAGGTTTCACTGTCAGCAGGTGTATTATTATGATTATATACTAACACACAGTGTTTTATGACTCTCTTGTGTTTTTTTTAGAAACATTTGCATTAAAGGTATGAGAATGCCTTACACTCAATCATATAGATTTACATCTTTTGTTTACTGAATGCATTATATTAATGATATTAATAGGTTTGCTTGACTTTTTCAGGGCCAGAAAGGTGAACCTGGAGACATTCCTTATGTGAGTCCATTAGATGAATGAAACTGCTGTTCATATGCAATATCAGAGACTGATCGAACACATTTATATGTGCTGTTCTTATTCTCAGATTGTGGGTGTACCTGGACGTCCAGGACCAATGGTGAGGAAATGAGTCATGCATTCACATATAGTCCTTACATGAATAATCAAATCATATTTATCATGTTTAATGTCACATCACACAGGGTCCTCCAGGAGAAGCTGGACGACCAGGATATGCAGGCAGTAAAGGAAGACGAGTATGTGACAAAAGATCTTTTAACATATAGGCCTAGTTATAACATATCATAGACCAAAGTTATGTACAAATAGTAGCTTTCTCTTAATTATGAAATGTAAATTTGAAATAAAAGTTCATTTGAGTTAATGCATCATCATGATTTGGGAAATGAAAGTAAAATCATTGAAACATTGACACAGGCTGGTTTTTTGTGAAGGGTGTTTCAGGTCCACCTGGTTTTGATGGGGAACCGGGTGTTCCAGGTATGCCCGGTGAGCCGGGTCCTCTGGGCACGGCACTTCCAGGAGTGAGTATTCTTATCTTGATATGTATATGATCCTAAAATCATATTCTTTAGGATTTTTGTTTTTATTTTTGTTCAGGACAGTGTAACCTGTCATTGTTAGCAATTCAATTTGTTTCCCTGAATATATAATTATATTACTTACCAGGATCATAATATCATGATAATGCATGTTTACAATATAAAAAACAATGGGTTCTAAATTCATGGGTTTATTAGAAATGACATTTCTTTGAAAGCAGACGTACATAATACAGCAGTAAAGGAGCTATTTTAACCTACAAGGTGTTTTTAAGTGAGAATATGAAACACATTCAAACACACAATATCTGCCCATGATCCAGTGTTTACTGAATGCTTATTTATGCTTTTAATTTGGTTTTATATTATAAACTAAAGCACAGAGCAACAGCTTGTGATATGTGTTTTATAACATATAAATATATATCATGATTTCTTCAATGTAGAGATCTGTATATCTGTGTCTGTATTGACTTTAGTTTGGGTTTTAAGGAATTACATTTATACTTTCCAGAGTCAGTTTGCATCTCAGATGGCGTCTGGATTTCAGGATGGAAAGCATGGGCCGGCAGCGATGATCACTGGAGCTCCTGTAAGATCTTCACACACTTTACTGTCAATCTAGAACGACAGATGTGAGATAAAAAGAGATTTGTGTTTTTATGATCAGGGTGAATCAGGACAGAGAGGTCATCCAGGTCCACCAGGTCCACCTGTAAGTTCATTTTAATATGAAACTATATATTGTCTGAATGTAACTTTGAGTTAGTTGAGTATTTCTCTCTCTCAGGGGCCGACAGGAGCTCAGGGTGCACCCGGAGACGCAGGTGATCCCGGCCCTATGGTAAGATCTCAAATCAATCTAATATCAATACAGGGAAATGTTTCAAGTGCACTAAAGAGGATTGTTTTTCTTTTGCAGGGCACTTACGGTCCGAGGGGACCTGATGGACCTCCAGGTAAACCCGGCCCGGATGTAAGTACACCAAACATACTAAACACACTGTAGTTAAGCATCACAACGTGATATTTTCAAGACTGTTCTCTCTGTTATCACAGGGTGAAACAGGACCTTCTGGAAACACCGGAGAACAAGGATTCCCCGGCTCTGCAGTATGACGGCATTCATGACACTTTAACACAATGCTCTTTTCATACATACATTTGTAAATCTGTGTTGTCATTTGTGTTTCAGTTAAATGCATGCCATACAAATGGTCCCAGTTCTGGTATTAGCTGCTTTTACATAGAAAATGATTTAATAAACACATCACAGTGATGATGAGTGAATCAGATTTGAACATGCTAGTGAACAAATCATCTGCTCGAGTTGATTCTTTTGAACAGTTCAGTTGAACCAGTCTGATGATGACATCATACCTGTGATGAGATCTCTACTAATGTTTTCTTTATAGGGTCCCAGAGGGTTTCCAGGGTTACCAGGTCAACCAGGAATGAAAGGTGAAAAGGTGCGTTACAGAAAGACTTACTGATTCTAAACATTAAACATCACTAATGATATTCTCCATGTTGTTATAAATCTACAAAACACACATTTATCTATAATAGGGTTATTCAGGTGTGCAGGGTGGCAAAGGAGAGGCAGGTGCTGTGGGGTCAAAGGTCAGAGGTCACATTTTCACAAATCTATGAGCATCCCTGATGTTTGATTGTCTTTGTAAATGTTAATGTTTGTTATGAAAGGGAGAATCTGGATCTCCTGGTGGCATGGGACCTGTGGGTCTACCGGTATGAAGAACTTTCTCATTTTCATTGTGATGTTTCATACGAATTGCACTTGGTTGGATTTGACTACAGTTCATTTTTACTGTTTGATAGGGTCCAATCGGTGTGACCGGTGAGAGAGGACGCATTGGTTCAACTGGACCTGTGGTAAGACAACAGTGTCTTAAAAGCGTGTTTATGTTTTTATATACACAAGTATATTTGATATAATATGACAATTATTTTTTCTTTGAGATGACTATTATATAATACGTATTCCTTTGTACGTAGCTAATGTTTTTTGTTTGTAGGGAAAGCGTGGCCTTTCTGGACATGTGGGAAAACCAGGTCCATTGGTATGTAAATAAAATAAATGTTCATATAAGGTTTATTATTTTTAAACTGTGTTCAGTAACAGTGTTGCAAGAATTGCCAACTGAGAAAATAAAAAACATGTTTTGATGAGAAAGTGTTGTACAGTACATGCGGTCCACAGATTTTCTTAGTTTTTAGTATTAATGAACTCTTTTGTTCACAGGGACCGATGGGAATTTCTGGAGCTCCAGGATATCCAGGTGCCCCGGGCATGAAGGTAATTCATGACATCACAGATATCATCAGTGTTTTATTCAGAATGGATTATTCATGACGACAGGGATTGAGGGATGTAATGTAATGATTGTACAGGGTGAAGCAGGAGCTACAGGTCCTCGAGGTACCAGTGGACCACAGGGCCCGAGAGGAGAACCGGGACGACAGGGATCACAGGGATCGCAGGGAAATCAGGTGCATCAGCTCACCTCTCCTGCTATACACAACAAATACTTCATTTCAATAGATTGAGCTTTTATTCATTGTGTTTAATGGTGATGTCATTTTCAGGGAGCACAAGGAACAGATGGTGCTCCTGGATCTAAAGGGCCATCGGTACGTTCCTCAAACCTTCGTTCAAGAATCTTTCTTTTGTTTTTGTTTGTTGGGTCTATCATCATCTGGTATTGTTCACAGGGGATTCCAGGCGTGCAGGGACCGGTTGGACTGATCGGACAGCCTGGACCACCTGGATCTCAGGGCTCAACTGGACTTCCAGGAGCTAAAGGCCAACTGGTAATGACATCATCAATGTGACTGATCATATGATTGAAAAACAGATCTCTCAGATCCTGATTGATGATTGATCAAAATAAATGTCGCCAAAGTTGCAACCTACTATGAGTACATTGCACATTTTGTCAAAATAAAAAAACTTTATACTATGAAATTGCAAAATTAATGACAGAAGTTATTGCAACAAGTTAAATGGATGGACACAATAAGTTTCAGGGACTATATCGCACAGCAGAAGGATAAAATTGAATTAAATAGCTATAATTAAGGATTTCAATGTAAATTTGTTTTCGTTTTCATATAGTGATTATTCATATATTGTTGGTTATGATATTGTTTAAATATAGAACATGTGTTGAGTGTGTAAATGTGAATGACTTGTTTGTATTTCACAGGGAGATTCGGGCTTCTCTGGATTAAAAGGTGAACCTGGAGCTAAAGGAGAGACGGTGAGTACACAGATCAGTTTTAGAGTGATATTATTATTCTATCATTCTAGATGAGATGGTTTATCTGTTGTTGTAGGGTCCACCTGGAGCTCACGGTGAAATGGGACCGATGGGAGAGGAAGGAAAGCGAGGTCCAAGAGGTGACGCAGGGGCTATTGGATCCCCGGGATCACCTGGAGAACGGGTCAGTTCATTATCCTGCTTAACATTAGCCTTAATGATTTACTGCAGGTGTTTTATAATGTTACATGATAATGTTTTATATCTCTGAAGGGAGCTCCAGGTAACCGTGGATTTCCAGGAGCTGATGGTTTGCCAGGACAAAAGGTTCGAAACATCAGCTCATAACAGCGGTGATGTGAATGTAACGCAGCAGTACATTAATATTGTGTGTAATGTTTCAGGGAGCTCAGGGTGAACGTGGTGTTCCAGGATCAGAAGGACTTAAAGGTGCCGTTGGAGATCCCGGACGACCCGGTGAAACGGGAATCCCAGGAGCAAGGGTTAGAAAACATTTCTTCTTTTATATGATGCATATACATCCATATTTCATACGTCCATATCTATATATGACATCACACACAGCATTCAGTGATAAAGTCAAAATAAGAACATCTCACAACATTGAGTCCAGTTTGTTATATGTCACGTCTCTTTAGGGTTTGACGGGCATGCTGGGAATGCAAGGAGCTGAAGGAAAGATTGGACCACAGGTATTATGATGTCAGAAAATGAACCGCTTGTATTTAAGTATCAGTCATTTGTAAATCTTCATGAAGAATAATGTCCATTATGAATTGTTTTTGTTTTTAGGGTTCAGCAGGTGATGATGGGAATCCAGGTTCAGCTGGATCAACTGGTACCAGAGGAGCAGCAGGACCCATGGGTCTGCCCGGACCTAAAGGCTTCAGTGTAATCTAACAACATATCCATTATTACAGATGTGTGTTATATTAGACATGTATCTGACAACACCTCGTATATTATGAAACGATGATTTTCTTCAGGGTGATCCAGGTAAAGCGGGAGAGATCGGCTCAGCGGGAGCTGCAGGACAAAGAGTGAGTTCTGTCATCATCCTCTCGACATCAGTGCAAAACATTCTTTAATATACATGAACGCTAAAAACACTTTCATATATTTGTCACAAAGTTAAAGAGATAAAGAGATCTCTGTTGTCTGCAACACACAGGTCATGTGTTTGAGGAACACATATAAAAATATGTACAGTAAATGTATTTTAAGATGTAAGTGTGCAAACCATTATAATGATGATTTCTGTTTTATAATAGTTTAATATGATGGATGTTATTCTTTTAGGGACCCAATGGAAAAGATGGAGAAGAAGGACCAGCGGGGACTCCAGGACCTCCTGTAATCACCTTCAGCATTTCCTTTACATCACTTGATATTTACTCTGTATTTGTACAGTAGATGTTTTTATTAGCGGTATTATACTAATAAAAAGGTAAATAATAATCTGATGTGTTTTCAGGGAGTAGCAGGAAAGAGAGGAGAGCAGGGACCTCCTGGACTTAATGGATTTCAGGTATAACACTTTCAATCAGAGAAACTTGTTTGTTGATTAAATGTTCTTGAAAGTAACACAACATTAGCAAGTGACTGATGATGTAATATATACATTTACAGAAGATTCTCTTGAATGTTTTATTCATTGTGATTGTTGTAGGGTTTGCCTGGACCTCCAGGTCCACCAGGAGAGTCTGGAAAACCTGGTGATGAGGTACATCATTTATTATATTTCTCTCTTCTCATTGACTTCATCACCCTGTTTCATTGATGTCTTTTATTTCATCTCATCAGGGTGTTCACGGTGAGGCCGGGGGTCCGGGGCTCACAGGACCACGAGTAAGTGTGTTATTTGATAACCGTCATCACATACATTGAGCAGAAACATGAAAATGCAAAATCCAGATATATATTTTAGATAGATTATTCTTTTTTAATTTAAGGTATTTTTAAAAATAGCATCAACATTCATATTTACTTTTAGTTTACACATTTTATACATGTATTGATATTTTGAGTGACTGTTACAGGTTAAAGAAGATCTCATAAACAGTATTATTATCTCTGTTCTTCATAGGGTGAGCGAGGAACTCCTGGAGAGAGAGGCGAAGCAGGACCTAATGGGTTACCAGGACCCAAAGGAAACCCGGGAACTCCTGGACCTGATGGTCCAAAGGTTACACACTGATTTCTCTCAATGATAAAAGGGATGAAAAATTGCAAATGCAATGAACGAGTTTCATTTGTCCAAAATCTCTGTTAAATGTATTGAAATGATTTGAAGCGTTTTTGGCATCTAGTGTGAATTTTGACTCTAGCTGTATGTGAAATCTGTATTCATCATGTACATGTTGATTGATGTACAGGGTAAAGCAGGTCCAGCTGGAACTGTAGGAGAACCGGGCCCGGCGGGTCTTCAGGGCATGCCGGGAGAGAGAGGAATAACAGGAACGGTCGGGCCTAAAGGAGAACGTGTACGTCTGTTTGTGTCAGATAAGAGGAATCACAGAGCTCAGTGTTTAATGTTTACACACGCACAGGAAATTCAGCTGAAATCAAACTCTATTACAGCAGTATTGCATGTATTAATCGTCTCGTGAGACACGACAGCTTTCATATTCAGAGTGACTTGATAATATCTTTTAAAAAACACGAGAGATTATCAGTTAAAAACATCTGTGGGAAATGATAAAAGACATTAATGAAGCAACCACACAAAGCATGAGAATCAGAACCGAAAGATCTATTTAATATATATTCTGCAGATTTAAACCAACATTAAATCTTTATCATCAATCACAGTGACTAGCAGCAAAACTGGGAAAAAATGATTGGTAATAAGAACTTGATTTTGATGAATCTTGCTTTAGAAATCTTTGTATTTCTACAACTTTGTTCTTCTTATTTTGACTTTCAAATATTAAAAGTCCACTTTTTTGTTGCTAAAAATGTATTTCTTCTTTTTATTATTTCTTCTTAAAACGTTTATTCTTGTACTGTTATGAATTGATTTATATGATATGGGCTTTTTTCTTAAAATTGTAGAATTGTAATGTCATAAAGTGTATGTTTATGTTGTGTGTTGACAGGGTGCGGTGGGTGACAGAGGAGCTGAAGGAGCGGCTGGCAGTGATGGAGCTCGAGTGAGTAACACAAACTCAACATGACTAAACTCACACAGAAGGCTTTTCATATTTCTTTTCTATTCTTGTGATGGGTTTATAGAGAAGATAAGATGTTTTTGTTGTGTTGTAGGGATTGCCTGGTGCTGTTGGACCCACTGGACCAGCCGGGCCGTCTGGAGAGAAGGTTCACTGATGTTTCTATGAAATCAAGTGTTCATTGAATCATTTGTTTTATTGAGAGACTTTGATGTTTCATGTGTTTCTCATTTAAAGTGTTTAACAGTGTTGTTTGTTTCATTACAGGGAGAACAGGGTCCACAAGGACCTACTGGATCTCCAGGATCAAGAGCAATGGCTGTGAGTACATCAGAACATTATCTGTCCATGCTTTAACACCAAACATGATGACATCATCACTGCTGTGTGTGTTTCAGGGCTCACCGGGTGAACCGGGTCCTACTGGCCCTGTTGGGTTTGCTGGACCTCCTGTAAGTCCATCCATCCATTCATCCATCATCACTCTATTCATCTATTCCTTCCTCCTTATCATCAAGCTATTATAATCTGGTGAAAGTGAATATTGTTTTGTATGTAGGGTCCTGACGGTCAGCCTGGGGTTAAAGGTGAACCAGGAGAGCCGGGTGGAAAGGGTGAGGCGGGTCCTCCAGGACCTCAGGGAATGGCAGGAAAACCTGGACCTCAGGTGACTTAAAGAACACTAAAGCCAAATAAATCATATTTATTACTATTAAGAACCCTGTATAGAAATGGTGCTGTATGTTTTTTAGGGAGTGGTTGGAATTACAGGTCTTAAAGGTGGAAGAGGAACTCAAGGAGCTGCTGTAAGACACATCAAGAGTGTTTGATTATAATCACTGCTTACAAATGCCCAGATATATGTTCACTTAAATCCTCTTTTGATTTCATCTTTCTGTTAAAAGGGTCCGAGTGGATTTCCAGGTTCACCGGGAGGTGTTGGTCCTCCAGGTTCTGCTGTGAGTCGTTCCTTCATCATCATTTATCTCAGCGCTTTACATCTTTCTAAAGTGTTTTGGTCCAACAAGACGTTTGGCTTCTCGTGAGAATCTCTGCATGAACTGTCTGATGTGTTTCTCAGGGTCCGGTCGGTGAGTCTGGAGCTATCGGCGCTCCGGGTAAGCGAGGTCCTCCCGGGATTCGGGGAGATCCTGGAGGTGCTGGACGTCAGGGAGAGCGTGGAAACCCTGGACCTGCCGGCAGCACCGGAGACAAAGGTGAATCTGGAGACGATGGACTACCTGTAAGTTAACCTACGTTCATTTCTCATATACTTTTAAATAATACATATGAACTTGTCTTGATAAAGTTTTGTTCATTGTTTCAGGGTGCAGATGGACCGCCGGGCCCTGCTGGGACTCCAGGACAGAGAGGTCTTGTGGGTCTTCCAGGATTGAGAGGAGAACGGGGTGTAACTGGCCTTCCTGGACCTGCGGTACATAACCATTACTGTGTTTGATTCTAGGAAACACACATTCAGTATAACAGTATAAAGCGTCTGTTCCGTATGTCTGGTTTCTGTAGGGTCCACCGGGAAAGGCCGGCACACCGGGTCCACACGGAACCAAAGGTGGTGTCGGACCTGTTGGTTTACCGGGTGCTCTCGGACCTCGAGGAGATGCTGGTCCAGAGGTATGAGACTTTATTCCTGATTTAAACGTTTCACTGAAAGGGTTTTCACTGATGTGTTACACATTTCTCCTAATGGATCAGGGTTTGCCTGGAGCTGATGGAATATCAGGAGCTGATGGCATCATCGGAGTCAGAGTAAGTGAATATAATTTCATTATCTTATTCAAAAGAATGGGTTCAGATATGAATAATAAATGTTGTTTTGTGTCAGGGTGAGAGAGGAGACGCAGGTCCAGAAGGTCTGGCAGGTGGTCAGGGATCACCGGGAACACAGGGACCCGTCGGAGCTCCAGGAGGTCCAGGACAGAGAGGTGATCAGGTCTGTTCCTCCAAAATCAATTTTGCTCACAAACATGTAGATTGACATTTCTGATTAATGATCCAGAAGCCGTTTGAAGTCATGAGATTGAACCTGTGACCTCACAATACATAAGATTAAAACTTCATATCAGTTTATGTCTAACTTCAAACTGATTTTTGGATTTTTGTTATCATTAGTCCAGACATTTGGGTAATTCCAGTGTTATGGACGTAACATAGAGTCCAGACATTAAACAAATCTGTCTATACATGAGTTATCTTTCTGAAAAAATGGAAATATTCATGTGTTATGAATGTGACAGAAGAGAAGACGTGTTTTGTAGGATTTCTGTGAATTAAAATACACAAACCAGAAGCAATAATAGCCAACAAATGAAGAAGAGATGACTCTTTAAAGAACATCAAATAGTTATTTTATTAATAATAGTTAATAGTTATTTTAATTTTATGAGGAATATGAACTGTTATAAATGTGACAATTCTGAAAACACTTCACTTTATCTGACTATGAAAAATCATGATTTAAACAGAAACAAATGCTTTAAAAACTTCCTCACATGAGGATTTACACCATCTGAACTATCAGTATGATGAAAACCTTTAATATAAGCTTTATTTTTTCATGATAAGATTGACATTTACATGGAAATGCCCTTCTACAGTCTGTAAATGTAGTTTATCTAATTGATTTTTCAGGGTCCCAGAGGTCCACCCGGTCCTGATGGTCCAGCGGGAACCAGAGGGAAGAAAGTATGTCTGTATATTCACAGATCTCAAGTTTTTAAGCATCAAAATGTTCATAAATCTGCAAAATGATCAAAGTCTGTTGGTAGTGCAAATGAGCACACAGTGATATTGATCATCTGTAAATGTCAGAATAAATTGGGTTTGAGTTAATTAGCCAGTACTGTACATCTACATAAAGAAGTTTAGAGGCTGATTAAAAACATCTCCTGATTGATCTTAGGGACCACAAGGACCTTTGGGAGATAAAGGTGAGAGAGGAGAGGCGGGCGAGAGAGGTCAGAAGGGTCACCGTGGCTTCACTGGACTTCACGGTCTGCCCGGATCATCAGTGAGTTCATAACTCATCAGACAGTATATCACACATCAGTCTTCTGATATAATCCTGTATGTTGATGATGTTTAGGGAGCTCCAGGTGATGATGGTGCTGTAGGAATCATTGGACCCAGCGGACAGCGAGTGAGTAACACGCTCGTACATGACCAGATTACATGACAAACATCCACACTGAGATTTAATACAGATGGTGTCATCGTCAGGGACCGCCCGGACCTTCCGGACCAGCGGGTAAAGAAGGTGATATGGGTCCACCTGGAGCGGCTGGAGCTCCTGGATCTCGAGGAACTAATGGAGATGTTGGACCAGAGGTGAGACGTGATGTCATGCTCATGATGTCATCATGATTGAGATGGGAATGCCAGCTGTCATCGCACGTATTGAGCATACACAGGAAAATGCACTATTATTATTATACATTTGAGATATTTACATTTTTTTATTAGAGGTATTTTTTAAAATATTAACATTAGGATTTTTACATTTTTTAGATTAGAAATGAACTATAAAAGTGAATAGTTGAAACAGGTTAGACCAGTTAAACCAACTGAACACCACCTAGATCAAACCAGTAGATCTGTTAAACCATCTTAAACCAGTTAAGACCAGTATGCCACCTTTAGCTGGTTTAAGCTGCATGCTTCATCTTATTTACTACTAACTGATAATCCAGTAAAATCCGAGACAGCAGGTGTAAATAAATGACACTAACATTCATTCTCGCTTAATTACCCGCAGTGTGTTTGTCAAGAGCCACTTTCCCTCTTTAATCGTGTGAGAAATGTAAATGTAGATTTAATTAACAGATGCTGTTAATGTGACGACACTTACACAAACAGTGTTTCATCTGCAGGGACCTCCAGGAGAACCCGGACCGCCCGGACCCCCCGGACCTCCCGGTCCTCCTACTGCCACTTCTGATGACCTCTTCGGCACAAACTTTGAATCTGACGGAGACTCTGAGCCGGAGAACCCGCCGCCTGCCCCGCCAGAGTATAACGAGGACGAGGCCAAACCCAATAACGCTTCTGATGCGGTTGTGGGCGACAGCGAGGTTGAGCTGTCTCTCAAGAGTCTGGGAGGTCAGCTGGATAACATACGCAGTCCAGACGGCAGTCGACAGTATCCGGCTCGCACGTGTCAGGATCTCAAACAGTGTTATCCTCTGAAGAAGAGCGGTGAGATCATGTCTTTCTCTCTTCTGTATGTGACTCTTTCTTCAGTCAAACACAAAAGGAGATCTTTTAAGAAATGTTTCAGTGGTTTTGTGTTTATTTAGTCAATGTTGTTTGATTATCAACATTCTTTTTCAAAATATCTTTTGTTTTCTGCAGAGGAAAGAAACTTGTACAGGTTTGACAAATCGTTCACCTTAAAATGAAAATGATGTCATAATTTATTTACTTTAATGTCATTTTATCATTTCTTCTGTGAAGCACAAGAAGAGACATTTTAAAGAATATTTTTGTAAAGTAAAGAACAACTATGACTTCCTAAAACTCTTATGGCTTATGATTATTTTTAATACTCTGTTATAAAAAAAGTGATTGAAAAGATTTGAGACCGAATGCTTCAGCTCTTTATACAGATGTAATTTATAATTTGGCATGAACAGAGGTTTGGTTAACGGGTAACAGCTTGTTTAACATCTCATTTATTTTATTGACAGTGTTGTGGAACATCAGATGAGAAAGTCATTATCTCTGAGAGCGATTAGAGTAAACACACTAAACACAATGACAGAAAACACTGTTTGACTTCATAAATAAAAAGAAATGAGCTGTAAGATGCTGTGTGATAGACACAGAATGAGCGTCAGAATAATCCAGTGTCATCTTTATATAATAAAAGAGGATGTAGTGAAGAATGTTAATGATTTTTTTTATGTCTCTGTGCTGCTGGAGATTTGATGTCATTTCTGAACGTGTCATCAGGTGATTATTGGATCGATCCGAATGAAGGAAGCATTCGAGATGCCATCCAGGTGTACTGTAACATGGAAATGGGAGAGACGTGTATATCTGCCAATCCTGCCAACATCCCTCGCAAGAACTGGTGGACTTCATCATCCAGCACACAGAAACACGTGTGGTTTGGAGCGACCATGAACAGAGGAACAAAGGTTCATACAAACACAACAAGAGAATTAAACCAATCCTGAGAACTGAACCCATGAAATAACACTCAATAACATATCAAATATGAATTGACGTTAGCACATCACATTACACAAGTTGTAAGATCTCAAGAAACACATTCAGTCTAATCACATTAGACCGGTTAAGATCATTCTCCTAAAAGCAGATCTCAATAACAACATAAGCCGATGATGTCATTGTTGTGTTTCAGTTTACATACGGCAGTAAAGAGACGTCTGCAAACACGGTATCTGTTCAGTTGAGATTCCTGCGGCTCCTGTCTAAAGAAGCAGCTCAGAGCGTCACTTATCACTGTAAAAACACTGTGGCGTATAAAGATGAGAAGAGCAGTAATCTGAAGAAAGCTGTGATCCTCAAGACTTCTGATGGACAAGACATCAAAGCTTACAACACCAACAACCGGCTGAAGTACAGCGTGACGGAGGACAGCTGCTCTGTATGTTCACTGCTAAATCAAATAGAAATCACTGATGGTTAAAAAACATTCATACTCTCATCTATCAGTCAAATGTTTATGAACACTTACAATCACTGTTCTTTAGATGTTTTCCACATTTTACAATAGCAGTAAACTCATTAAAACCATGAAATAACACAATTATAACTTTGGGAATTATGGTGTGACTAAAAGCATCTCAAATAAATGAACACTATGTTTTATTTGATCATCTTCAGTCACACTTTGTCTTCTTGAGATCTCAACCTGAGAAGATTTTTAAACAGAACTGAATTTCTGAACTCTTATTGACTGATTTTTATTATTTGATCCTTTTAAAACTTTTCTAAAGAAATTTGTTGGCACAATTACATTTATATCTAAATTCAGTCATTGAAATATAGAAGATTTTTAAGATCATGAGAAACATTTTTGTCAGTTGTGTCTAAACTAAAATCAGTTGCTAATAAAGAGTAGCTGACTACATGTACACAGTTTAATAGATCATCACATTTATCTTTTATCTTCTGCTCACTTTGTTTCTGTAAATTCTTTTGTATAAATGCATAAATCTAGTTCCCATCATCAGATCATTATTATAAATTGACTGTTTTCGTTCAATATTTAGTGACATTACTAATAGAAGCGTTTTGTTTTTCTCTGTAGAAATCTAACGGTGAATGGGGTAAAACCATCTTTGAGTATCGCACACAAACACTTTCTCGTCTGCCGTTTGTGGATTTGGCTTCAGTGGATGTCGGTGGTAAAGATCAGGAGTTTGGCATTGATATCGGCCCGGTGTGCTTCTCATGAAACCACATTCAATCATCACCGCTGAGACTCAATACAGTATTTATTCTTCAAGACGCCTCAAGGAATTTCTGACCTTTATTTTCTACTGAAGGATTTCCTCCAGCCTGTGGTTTGAGTGCATGAGAGACACTTTAATTTATAACTAATACACCATGTGTTGTTAAGAAACATGTTTTATAAATTGAAAAAGTTCTCAGTTTTAAACATTTGACTGCCTGTCTAATCTGTGTGTTTTATTGATGTTGTTCGTTTTGTCACGTATTCCCTCGAGTTTTCTTAAAAATTGTCATTTGAAATAGATTTTAAAGGTTAAGTGGATGACAGTGATGAAGGTTTGTTTGTGTTGTGTTAAAGTGAGATCTCATTCAATTCCCAAACAGTTTCCTACATCTCTCATATTTTAACATGAGATTCATTTACACTTCATCATGAATAAACATCAAAAGACTCGTTTACCTGAAATATACACCAAAGAAACTCTTGATCAAAGTCTCATTTCTGCTCTTTATGAGGAAAGCGTTTGTTTGTAATGAACGTTCAACAGAATGATTTTCACAAGCTGTCGAGTAAAAGAAGCACAAAGCAAATTTAATCAGCTTTTTTTATTTATTTATCATCCAACAGCAGAAGTGATTTAACATAAAAATGAAATATTTCTTAATAAAGGTGAGCTGGATGTGAACATCAGCAGAATTCATTTTATTCTTCATCCAGCGTCTGTTTGAGATGTTCTTCACGGCTCTAATAAGAACACTTTACAGTAAAGTTGTATTTGATAACATTAGTAAATCTAGCAATAGAGTTTTACAGTGTTTTTTTCTAATGTTAGTCAATGCCAATACAATTGTTCATATTAGTTGATTGTACATTAATTCATGTTAACAGATAGAACTTTTGGTTTTAAAAGTGTATTAGTAAATGCTGAAATTAGCATGAAGTAAGATGAATAAATGCTGTAGATGTACAACCTTATTGTAAAGGGTTACTGATAAGATAACATCAGATTCATTACTGAATATCAAACATAACAAACAGCATTAAACATTCAAACCACAACTTTTGTGTGTCAATTTGGTCTAAATTTAAGCAAATATCTAGAAAGTATCTCTTAAACATTACTTTAAGATTTACAAGTTAAAATGGTTTACTTTATTATATAAAAATAGAAATTTACAGACTTTTTTAAAAGCTTTTGTCACTTTTCATTTAAATTCAATTGGTGAAAAACCGTGATTATTTCCCATTGAATGTTTTGATGTGAGAGTCAGCACGGACTGTCTGTCTGATCCACAGAAAACACGGCTCCTTCTACAGTCAGTCCCATTTGGAACCCCTCCTGCAAAAACAGAAAGAAATCATGAAACTTCATCTCATTTTAAAAGGTTAAATGGCTTGAAACACATCAATAAGACAGTTCACCCAAAATTAAAATTCAAGAAATTTCATGATAACATCATTTATTGTTGACATACAACAAATTCCTTGTGATGTTTCCACATTTTTAAGACGGTTTGTATTATCAACCATCTGCAGTCATGATGTTCCAAACCCTTATGATGATGATTGTCTCATAATATATCATTTAGAGATCATTTCATCTGAAACTGCCATGATTGTGAAATCCATCGAGACAGCATGCGTACAATAATAACACAAACATGAGAACTGATATGAGCATTTTAAACATCAATTACAAACCATCGTTGTCGCTGTGAAGTTGAGGAAAGCATTGAGAGTAAAAGAAGAGATGATTAAATTATTCAGGATTACAGAAGTATAAACAATAATACTGTCGATTTGCCAATGAAACACACAATTGACATCATTTCTTTTCTCACACAGTATAATCTCACTTCAAAGACTGTGAACATCATCCAAAAAATGACTTGAAACATTTCAATTTAAAGACACACAAGCTGCTCAAGAGATGAAATAAAAACTGTAGAAATCATCTGGATGTGATGAGGCTGTAATACAAACAGTATGACTGAATACTAAAATATGGTTCATATATATATAACAAAGTTTTCATGCTGTAAAATGATAAATATATACAAATGAGCGTGAGTGTAAAAAGATAATAACACAATCTGTCTCCTCTTTTAAAGATGCTGTAAAATGTTCAGACAAACACTAAGCTCCGCCCTAACCTCACACCATTGGCTGAGAGACATTATGAGGTTTTCTGATTGGCTAACATGCACAGATACTGGAAACAAGTACATTATGTGTATTATTTCAGTGTGTAATATTCTTACCTGCATCTCATCCAGTTTAGACTGAATATCTGGAGTAAAGACAGCCGGTCCACAGATGAACGGATCAAACGGTTCTGCTCCAAACAAATCTATATCTACAACACAAACAACTTTACCATTATAACATTAAATAACACATGACAAAATGATCTGCTGTAAGACTGTTTATTAATGATTCATCCTGACAGAGTTTAGACCAAAAGAATTCAGTGATGGCCATATTATCAAGATTATGTTTTTTTAATGTTTTTAGCCAATAAATTACAAAAATAAGTGAATGGCGATGGAGAGAGAGAGAGAGTTTGTAACCAATGACAAAAGCTTTGTAACCGTTCAAGACAACATGTTTCCCAATTATTTACATTCTTATCATAAATCACACATTGATTGGATATTGTAACATCATATATAAACACGTGACAGGGTTAAATACTGATAAATGAATGCAGAACTGAAACACACTGTGAGAATGTAAAATAAAGTTGCAGGTCTTAACATTTACATTTAGCTGACGCTTTTATCCAAAGCGACTTATTAGGAGACGATGAAGTGCCACATCAGAAGAAAGCAACAGTAATATGAAGAAGTGTTTTATCAAGTTTAGGATGAAACACATTTTGCTGAAGGACTCTGACCTCGTTCTTTCAGAAGCTGCGGGTGATACGGCGATGAGATGCCGTTACAGATCCCTCGTCTCGATACTGGAGATTCAGGAGTGAATGGAATCATATCAAATATATCAGTGGAGGGCGCTCGAGCTCGTGTACTTCCTGTCTGATGAACACAATACACACACACAAACCACTGAAACCAAAGACTTAAAGTCAAAGATAAATGAGTAAAACTGAATCACATCCAAAGTGTGTGTTGATCTAAGGTTTACATAAGGTCGTGACACGACTCGGCCACTGGTGAGCTGTGAGTGGGCGGGGTTAGTGAGCAAGCGTGCTGATTGGCTGGAATCAGGTGAGCTGACAGGTGTCAGAGTGACAGAGGAGATGTCAAGACTGCACAGTGATGTGACATCATCATCATCATCATCATCATCAGCACACCACGACAAGACAGACGCTCTCTGTGAAGAGCAGGATTCATTAGAGACGTGCTGAAAGAGAGAGACAGATGGA